>CAUYQG010072220.1:0-22276 GCA_963574415.1 Tarsius wallacei | reverse complement strand
CCAACTCCTATTCAGAACCCTAAATTCCCATACCTTAATAAATAAGATAGACAAGTGGGACCTCATCAAACTAACGAGCTTCTGCAAAGCAAAAGAAACCATCAAGAGAGCAGGGAGACAGCTCACAGAATGGGAAAAAATTTTGCCAAATGTATATCTGACAAAGGCTTAACATCTAGGATCTACAAGGATCTCAAATGTGCTGAAACAAAAAAAAAAACAGCCCCATTAAAAAGTGGGCAAAAGACATGAATAGACACTTCTCAAAAAATATACGGACAACCAAGAGACACATGAAAAAGTGCTCAGTCTCACTCATCATGAGAGAAATGCAAATCAAAACCACACTGAGATACCACCTAACCACAGTAAGGATGGCCATCATTAATAAAACAAACAACAACAGATGATGGTGAGGATGCGGGAAAAAAGAACACTTCTACACTATTGGTGGAAATGCAAACTACTGCAACCTCTTTGGAAGACAGTGTAGTGGTACCTGAAAGAACTAGAAATTGACCTTCCATATGACCCAGAAATTCCCTTATTGGGAATATACCTGGAGGAACACAAATCATTCTATAAAAAAGATACCTGCACACATATGTTTGTTGCAGCTCTATTGACAACAGCAAAAACATGGAACCAACAATGCTGCCCATCGAAGCTGGACTGGATTAAAAAAAATGTGGTACATATACACAATGGATTATTATCCTGCCATAAAGAAGGACAAACCTATGGACTTTACAGCAACTTGGATGGATTTAGAGTCGATCATACTCAATGACCTATCATGGAAACAAAGAACAAAGAACAAAGAAACAAAGTACTGCTAGGGGAGGAAGGGGCACACCTCATCAACAAGGGTACCTGCATAATCAATGCTTGTATACCTAACCCTGAATTGTACCCCACATCTTTATAATAAAATAAAAATAAAATAAAATAAAGATTATATCCCTTCTAAGTGAATGAGAACATGGTAGAAAAGACAGGGGAAGAACCCATCATAGAAAAAAGAAGGTAGGGGATAAGTGACAATTTTAGTATATTTTTATTTTTTTTATAGTTCTGACTTTTTGAGTATAGGTATTTTGGTATAGTTTTGACTTTTGGAACAATGTTGATGTTTCACATACTTGATAAGAAAAATAAAACATCTAGAAGGATGGAAGGAAATCCTAAAATGAATCCAAACCCAAAGCACCTACTGTCAGAGAAATATCTAAGTTCAAATGAAAGTATGGAAGACTAGTATTACCCCTGTAGTGTTAGACTCTAATTGAAGTTTATAAATATAAACTTGTATTTCTTGAATATATAGAGAGAGATAAAGAGGATGGGAAAGAAAGGAGAGATAGAGATACATAGATATAGATAAAAAGAAATAGATGAAGATGCATGTGTATATATACATATCATATGTTTTCTATATGTGGATATACATGTTTTATATAAGCATATATATGCACACACAGACACATGTATCACATACATGAAAATACAGATATACATATATATACATATGAGGGAATGTATATGTAGAATTACATTTTGGAGGGCAGGCCCCTTGTAGTACAGGATTCTCCTACTAGCTAAGTGTTCTAGGAATGCATTGGCACAAGTATACCAGCTGTCATTGTGGGTGAAAGTCTGCGCTTGGCCTCAGTGAAATTTTTTTGGAGATTCTTTCACTGTGTTTGCACATTTCATGATGGGTGACTTCCAAGGGTACCTACCCAGACTGCACTGAGTGTTCAGCAGTTTTTGACCAAAAACAGCGTGATTCACATGGCCCACCCTCCCTATTCACCTAATCTTGTCCCAAGCAACTTTTTGTTTCCTCATATTGAAAAAGTGCTCAAAAGGAAACATTTTGCCAGTGTGGAAGAGGTAAAACAAAAAACAGCAGAAGCACTAAAAGTCATCAAAATTGACAAGTTCAAAAACTGTTCTTAAGAGTGGGACAATGTCTTGATAGGTGTATTGCATCAAACAGATAGTACTTTGAAGGTGACTGAAGAATAAACTTGCAAGAATAAACAGAATTTTTTTATAAATAAATTCCAGTTTTTTGGGTCCCCTGGTATATGTATGTACACACACACACACACACACACACACACACACACACACACACACACACACATCCTAGAAAGAGCCTAGAAGTAAAGACATATCATTAGAAGGTCCAGCACTCAGATCCTGGATTCTAAATCACACTCTCCACTAAAAGGAACCAGGGCTACTTGGAGTAATGACTGATTCCAAGGCTGGGGCTAGGTCAGTACAGGATGATCCTAGAAGACTGTGTACAAGATAGGAAAGAAGTAAAAGAGGAGGACCAAAAAGAAGCCAGTTTAAAGGGGTTTCTACTAGCCAAATCTATTGGAGGGAGTGGGCAGTGATAGAGAGTGACTGCTTAAAGGATATGACGTTTTCTTTGGGGTTGAAAAAAATGTTCTGGACCTAGATGATGGTAATAGTGGCATTACACTGTAAAGCTACTCAATGCCACTGAATTGTGCACTTTAAAATTATAAGCTTTACGTTATGTAAATTTTGCCCAATAAAAAAAGTATTTAAAAACACTTATAAAATAGCAAAAAAAAAAACTAATTTATTGTGTTAGAAGCCATGACAGAAGTTGTTCTAGAGAGGAGAAAGGGTAGTGACTGAAACATTTGAGCTTACAGGCCTTATTCTATTCCCCAATTAGGTACTGATTACATGGGCTTGTTTATAGTTTGAGTGGCATACTTAAGATTTTTGGATTTTACTATATGAACATAATCTAAAAGTACTAGAAAACTTTTTTCAAATTTACCAGTTTTTTATGCTTTATGTAATTTCTAAGGTACACTCAAATCAAATTCCTCTTAAATCTTTAATTCAGGTTTTTAAATATTCCATTTAAAGTACTTTATGCACAACATAATTATATATTTCATTTCTGAACAATGAAATTAAATTAAAGTCATATGATGTACAATAAAGCCACTTGTTTTTATTTAGCATCTTTAGCATACCTTTAAAACCAGAAAATGTTTATTTCACCTTAAATGCAAACAGCAATTTAAACATTTTTAAACAGCTCAGAGTTGGGGGTGTGGGAGCTGATTAAATAAACATGAATGTTCCAGTTTGCCAGCCTCTATTTGATGGTTCAGTGAAGGATAAAGATCTGTTTAGCACATCTGAGCAGACAGAAAAAATACACTGATGCTCTTAGTCATTGGTTCATTATCTACTTTATTGTGTTGATTATGTTTATGTTAAAAAAAAAAAAAAAAAAGCCACAACAAAACTTCATTGGGCATTTACCAAAAAGGGGGATGGGGGGAGAAAAGAACAGCTGCACCAGTCTTTAAAATTAGGCAATTTGCTTTTCAATTCCTCCAGGTAATTGCACAATTATTTGCCTCCACAATTCAGAGTAGTACTTTCAAGAATCACTGTTACAATTACAGTTTAAGTCTTTCTTTTTCCCTTCTTTTTCTTGATTTAAAAATAAATACCTTGTCCGTTCACATATACCTGCTAGCCGATAAATCTATCCTGTTCACCTTAGTAAAAAGCTCAAAAATATAAAACAGTGCAAAACCTAATACACATTCTAGACCATTCTTCATATAAACAACAGTAATGGCTAAATATGGGACACAGGGATAAAAAGTACAGAGAAAAAAGCAAAGTCTTTGGACCTTTGGCTCACACCCCACTATGACTGGTATTGGGGCTTTGGCCTCTATTTCCCCAGTATAAAATGTTCACAGCAGTTTCGCAGTATAGGAAACTGCAGAACAGAAATACACTTGGAATATGCCTGTATGGTAGTCACAATAAGTATATATTCCCGTTTTTAATCAGCAATGTTTAAAGCTGTGCAGTTTATAGATCAAAGCCTTCCTTTATGGAAGGAAGGCTATGAAGCCTACAGAGTAAGGTAGGAACAACTTGAACTAATGAATTGATCAAAATATGGAGAAGAAACTCAAGCCCAACCAAAACGGGTTTGCTGTTCCTTTGTTTATACTCCATCCTTCCTCCGTTGAACTAAGTGGACAGATACAAAAAGGCCCGCATTAGCTCATGTCTTTCCTAATTCCCAGAATCTGATGCTATTATGTTCTAAGCATAAAATGTATAAATGCTTTTTAAATAAACAAAAGGGTAAAAAGAGTAATGGATCTAAATTTACTGATCTACTCTATCCTAAGAAAATTCACAAACATGGAAGTTTTAAAATATGATAACCTGGTAATGATTTTGTAAATTCATAATTTCTAGGATGTTCTGTAAAACGATACTGTCTAAAATATTCCATCTAAAAACCATTTATACAAATATCTAGTATATACCATTATGATGAACACTAGGACTCAAAAATTGGTAACAGAAAATTCTGCCCACGACATGCTCATCATCAGCTGGGAAAGGGCACGTCAACAGTTACAAGGTGAGGGAGTCTGCATACAACCTAGTCTCTGAGCAGAAGGGAAGATGTCTCAACTATTGGTTGGGTGGGCAGGAAGGCTTCCCAGTAGAGGTGGTTCAAGAACCGTATCTCAAAAGACTGGGACTGAAAAGTAAAATTACACAAACAATATGCACCAAGGCACAGTTAGGTGAGAAAGCTTGGTATGTCTTAGGAACTACATGCTCACATTACAGGTTTTTTAGGGATTGAGAGAATTAACACACAAAACATACAGAAACCAGAAGTGACAGGCACCTACCTCATACTAAGGCAAGATGACTTTAACCCACAATTAACAGGACATCACTGCAGGATTGATTGGAAATAAAGTATAAAAAGCTATATGTTAGAAAGATAGTCAACAGTGAAGACGGTCAAGACATGAGCCTCCGAGGAGGCTTGTAGGATATAGAGATAAGGAGGCAAGTTCAGGTAGGCCTGTAAGAAAGAATACATCTTCTTAGTTCTACCAAAACACTTTTTTAAAAAAATCAAGAAAGAAACAGCTGACAAGAGCTACGCCAGTTGGCCTTGACCACAAAAGCTTGTCCACCCCACACAAAGAAACTGAACAAGTCTATCTTCAAGGCACGTAAAAGACAGACAATAGGGAAAGTTGTTTTTCCTGTTTATAGACACAAAGGAGCCTCTCTCAAACCATCCTACCTTTCTTAAAAATATTCAGTTCTCCACTATTTTTTTAAAAAATCAAATTTTTCCAAAACCCACCTTTCCATTCTCACATCCCACTATTCCCTGGAATAACTTTCCAGTCCACTTATGCACACCATGGTTTTTCCCACATACAGACATCTTTACTAGTGTGATTCCTACAGCCTCCTATGTATCCATATTCCTACCTCTAAATGTTCAAATCCCATCTGTTCTTCATTCCTTCTCAATGCCACCTTCCCAAAGAAACCTTTTCTAATCCCCTCAACAGAAGGTAATTCTAGCCCTCAAATTCCCTCCTTAGGCTTATTTCTCCTACTGTACTTTAATTATTTTTATCTTGTTTTAGAGATATATTTATATTTTTAATGACTAATACCAGATCTGAAAAAATACCTTGGGTGTAAGAAGAAGGTTAGGTTTATCTTTATATGCATTCCAAATAATAGAAACTGAAAAACCACGTTTAAAAAAAAAGAAATTTTAAAAATCCTACTTTGATCAAAACCATGTTAGGGCCATTGGTTAAAACTATATAGTTAGATACATCTGTCCAGTCCACATTTACTGAACACCTCCTATATGCAGGGAGTGTTGTACGTGTTTTTAAAATACTGAAATAAGCAAAATCAGCAAAATTCCAGTTAACCTCTGGAAATGTACTCTTGGGAATTTTACCAATATGGTGGGTAATTCTTTCCAGAGTACTTTTAGTATGATTACTCCTTAGACCAGTGATTATGTAGACTATTTCCTTTCAATTACCTCCTAAGCCTTTACATGCAGTTATCTACCAAGCACAGCCTTCATGAACCACATGAATAAATAAGGAAATTTGTCCTAGTAGAAAAGGTAAACACATCAGATTCTTAAGTTCTGTAGTACTATGAAGCAATTCGAAAAAAAGTACTGGCATACCTCAAAGATATTGCAAGTTCAGTTATAGACAACAAAGCAAGTATCACAATAGTCACATTTTTTTTTATTTTCCAGAGCACAGATAATGTATTTTTACACTACACTGACGTCTATTAAGTATGCAACAATATTGTCTTCAAACAATGTACATATGCTAATTTTAAAAACCTTATTGCTAAAAAACTACTAATAATCATCTGAGCCTTCAGGGAGTCGTCATCTTTTTGTTGGTGGAGGGTCTTGCCTCAATGCTAATGACTGCTAAAAGATCAGGGCTGTGAGGGCTGAAGATAGAGTAGCTGATGGCAATTCCTTAAAACAAGGCAACACCGAAGCATCAATTGACCCCTCCTGTTATAAATGATTTTTCTGTAGCATGCAATGCTCTTTGATTTTACATAATGTAGAACTTCTTTCAAAACTGGAGTTCATCCTCTCAAACCATGCCACTGCTTTATCAACTACGTTTATAAAATATAAATACTTTGTTGTCATTCAACAATGCTCACAACATCTTCACCAGGAGTAGATGCCACTAAAGAAGTCATCCATAAGAAACAACTCCTCATCCCTTCAAGTTTCACAATAAACTTGGTTATATCTATTACATCTTCAGGCTCTATTTCTAACTCTAGTTCTCTTGCTATTTCCATCACATCTGCAGTTACTTCCTCCACTGAAATCTTGAACTACTTAAAGTCATCCATGAGAGTTGGAATCAACTTCTTTCTAACTCCTGTTAACGTCGATTTTTTTACATCCTCCCATGAATCACAAGTGTTTTTAATGGTGTCTAGAATGGCGAATACTTTCCTGGAGGTTTTCAGTCTACATTGTTTGGATACATCAGAGAAATCACTATCTATGGCAGTTATAGACTTGTGAAATCTATTTCTTAAATAAGACCTGAAAGTCAAAATTACTCCTTATCCATAGGATGCAGAATGGATGTTGTGTTAGCAGGCATAAAAACATTAATCGTGTATATTTCCATCACAACTCTTGGGTGACTAGGTGCACTGTCGGTGAGCAGTAATATTTTGAAAGGAATCTTTTTTTCTGAGCAGTAGGTCTCAACAGTGGACTTAAAATATTCTGTAAAATGTCTGGGCTCAGTGGCTCAGCCTGAGCCTGCGCATTCTGGGCTCAGTGGCTCCGCCTGAGCCCGCGCATTCGAGACCAGCCCAGGCAACTTGGCAAGACCTGGTCTCTACGATAAATAAAAAATTAGCTGGGCATTGTAGTGCACACCTATAGTTCTGGCGCTTGGAAAGCTGAGGCAGAAAGATTGCCGCAGCCCAGCAGGTCTACGCTGGAGTAGCCGTGAGTGTACCACTGCACTCCAGCCTGGGAGACAGAGTGAGACTCCAACTCAAAAAAAAAAAATCAGTAAATCAAGCTGTAAACAGATGTGTGCTGCCACGTAGGATTTGCTGTTCCATTTTCAGAGCACTGACAGAGAATATTTAGCATAATTTCTAAGGGCTTTGGAATTTTTGGAATGGTAAATGAGCATTGGCTTCAACTTAAAATCACCAGCTGTGTTAGCCACTAACAAGGGAATCAACCAGTACTGGGAAACTTAGAAGCCAGGTATTGACTTCCCTCCAGCTGTGAAAGTCCTAGATGGCATCTGCTTCCAATGTCAAGCTGATTCATCTACATTAAAAAGCTACTGTTCAGTATAGCCACCTTCGTCAATTACCTTAGCTAGATTTTCTGGAAAACTTGCTGCAGCTTCTACATCAGCACTTACTGCTTGCTTTACCTTACACTTTTCTGTTACAACGATGCCTTTCTCCATTAAATCCCATGAACCAACCTCTGCTGGCTTCCAACTTTTTCTCAACAGTTTCCTTTCCTCTCTCAGTCTTCACAGAACTAAAGAGAATGATGGCCTTGCTCTGAATTAGGCTTTCGGTTAAGAGAATGCTGGTTTGATCTTCTATATGTACCACTCAAACTTTCTCCAAATCAGCAATAAGATCATTTTGCTTTCTTTTCATTCCTATGTTACCGAGTAGCACTTCCAATTTCCTTAAGAACTTTTTCTTTGCATTCACAACCTGGCTAAGGGTTTGGCTCAAAGCGCCTTGCTTTCAGCCTATATCAGTTTTTTTACATTCCTTTCTCACTAAGCGTAATCATTTCTAGCTTTTGATTTAAAGTAGGAGACTTGAGACTCTTCATTTTACTTGAACACCTAAAGGCCATTGTAGGGTTATTTGTGACTGAATTTTAATATTGTTATGTCTCAGGGAATAGGGAAGTCCGAGAAGAGGGAGATAAATGGGAAATAGCAAGTCGGAAGAGCAGTAAGAATACACACATTTATTAAGTTCACTTTCTTATATGGGCACAATTTATGGCACTCCAAAACAACTAGAACAGCAACATCAAAGATCACTGATCATAGATTACCATAACAGATATATAAATAATGAGAAAAATTGAAATATTGCGAGAGTTACCAAAACAGGTCACAAAGACATGGAAGTGAGCACTTGCTGTTGGAAAAATGGCTCCAATAGACTTGCGGGATTGCCATAAACCTTCAATATGTAAAAAATGAACTATCTATAAAGAACAATAAAGCAAAGCACAATAAAACCAAGTGTGCTTGCATTAATAGTAAAAATAAAACTTAATAAAAGTCTTTTTGTTCACAAACTAACCTTATGCTACATATTTATTGATGATCTGTCTCCCCTTTTAAAATATAAGTTATATAAGCTATATAATAAACTTTGTTGGTTATACTATTCCTACAGCTAGAAGAGTGCCTGGCAAACAGCAGTATATGTTGAAAGAAAAATGAGAGAATGAATAAGAGATGCAACATTCCTACAACTCTAAGATACACTGCTGTCACAATATTTCAAACTAAAGGTCATGACTTGCTGACCTACTGCATGTCAACACATCAACAAATTTCCATCTCTGGAGTTGATCTTTAAAAATTTTGCACAAATTCCAGAGTAGTTTGTAAATAGCCTATCTTTCAGGCTTTGCCATTAACTACTAAAGTAACTGTTAACACAATAGGAGGGAAGAGCATGCCAGTCACAGGTTTGAGCAACAAAAAAACTAGTGCTCCACAAAGAACTGTACAATTCAGACACAGGTTGGGGGGCAGGAGAGGTAATTAAGCATTTTTCTAATTTGTGAATGAAAAATTGAGAAAATGCAATGGTCCTGAAAAGGTGATATTTAATCATTGTTCTGAATGATTCTGTATATTTCAGAATGACTAATTCCTATAATGATCTATAGAAACTTACATATTTCCTACAAATCTTGTCTATATTAAAATAACAATTATCACTTTTTTTTTTTTGAGTTGGAGTCTCACTCTGTCACCCAGACTGGAGTGCAGTGGCACGCTCCCAGTCACTACAACCTCAACCTGCTGTGCCCCAGCGACCCTTCCGCCTCAGCCTTCCAAATAGCTGGAACTACAGGCATGCGCTACCACGCCCAGCTAATTTTTGATTTATTGTAGAAATGAGGTCTCACCAAGTTGCCCGGGTGGGTCTCGAACCCTCGGGCTCAGGCAATCTACTCTCCTCGGCCTCCCAAAGTGCTGGGATTACAGGCTGAGCCACTGAGCCTGGCCACAATTATCACTTTTAATAAATCATATTTCTGTAAAAACAGGCTAAGAAAATTCAAGAAAGCAGTAGAACTTTATCAGGAACAGAATTTTAAAATGCCATTTTCACTCATTAACATGTATCATAAGCAGTAAGTCATTAGTTAAACATAAAAGTAAATTGAGTTATTCCTGAAATACAACTTCTCCCAAATCTAATAATGGAAATGAGGTAATTCATACTTGGATTAATTTTTTTAAATAATAATGCATAAAAACAAAAATAAAAGCTTAAAAGTAAGACAAACACACTATGTTATGTTATACTTAACTATTTTTAAATGAAAATAATTAAGTCACAATTAAATTCCAGAATGTAAAATTTTCTTTCATGAATTAATAATTAACTATTACAGTCACTATATCACAGATCATGATTTATAACCAAATACAGTGGTGTTGCTGGTAAATGTTTAACAATCACTCCTCAAGAATAGAAAAACAACAACTTATTGGTAGTTTAAAAAGTTTCAATCATTTGTACACTGCTGTTTTTTCAATCTACATGATGCCAATACTCCCAGATGGCCGATTACAGGCAACCAATTCAATAATACAAAAGAGTAAGTGGCTCTACAAGGGCAGACAATTAAGTTCACAAACTTATCCTAGAAAAAGTGCTACATACCTAATTGTTGAATATCCACTACTGTCACCTTTGAAGGACTCCCTTTGAGAAGCTATGCAATGACGCCAGCACCTAGTCCACCCAACAAAGCAATTTTGGAACTCTTTCTCTAGAATGGTCAACAGAGCTGTCATCATATTACCCTTGATGTCCTGAATGTCATCAAAATGTCTTCCTTTCACTATTTCCTTTATCTTGGGTAAAGAAAAAGGTCACTGGGGGCCAGATCAAGTGAAAAGGGAGGGTGACCCAATAGTTATTTGTTTACTGGCTAAAAACTCCCTCACAGACAGTGCTGTGTGAGGTGGTGCACTGTCGTGATGCAAGAGCTCCTTTGTGACCATTTTTGCACACACCCTTCTCATGCCAAGATTTTCAGTTAAGATATTCCTGTTTCTCTATTGATGTTTATGTGTTCTGCTATACTTCTCACAATGATTTTGACATACAATTCGATGAATTTTTACAATGTTTCATCAGCTCTGTTCATTACTGGCCATCCTGACCTCTCTTCATCAGTGATACTTTCTCTCTCCTCAGAAAAAAAGTTTTAATCAGTTGTACACTGCTGTTTTTTCCATGGCATTAGCCCCATAAATTTGATTAACATCTCCCTGATTTCACTTCCACTCTTGCCAAGTTTAACAAGAAATTTAATGTTTGTTTTTTGCTCTAATTCAAGCTCCGACATTCTTGCAATGGCACACAAAAACATGCAACAATAATGAATGCTACTCAGCAAGACACAGCCAGACAACACAAATGCACTGATATACCAAGGTTATGAAACCTTACCAAGTTGTTTGCACTAGTGCTGCCAAAGGAAGCACACAGTGGCAACTTCACAAATTTAATTGTCAGACTTCATAGAACACCACTGAAGGATACACTGTGCTACAATACTTTGTGTTTGATGCATACTATAGTTATAAATCATTTTTATTCATCAATAACTTATTGTGCATGTGCTACATTCCCGGCTGGAATGATAAAAATTACACAAACCCTACCTTCAATAAAATTACAGTTTTTATGAAAAACAAAATGGCACAATGCCCTATGAATTTCAAACTGCTTCAAAATCTAAGACAAACTGATATTTATTTAGTTCATCTTAAACTAGCAACAGTTTATATTCATTTAAGATTGCTTAAAAAAAAAAAAGATTGCTCAGCCATCAATCTTATTTTATACACATCTCAATAATTAATACCAGGTTAACCAAATGTATCAAAGTGACAGTGAATTAAAAAGGAGCTATATGCCTTTAAGTATATATAATTGGTATTCTAAATTGCATTTTAGAAAATTATTTTCTTACTGAAAGTTTCTTTATTTACGTCCTCCAATGTATTTATTCAACCAATGTTTATTAAGTACAATATATATCAGGTCTGATATGTATATATACTTGATAAATAGGCATAAACCTATCTCTTTATTCAACCAACATTTATTAAATGCCAGATATAGTCAAAGATATATAAAGATATAGATAGCTGGTCCTTTGCTAGGATGAAGAGGTACAAAAGTGAGTAGGATATGTAATTACCGCCAGTTTATTTCCTGCAGAGTAAATCTATTTGCCACCTTCAATTTATGCCCATAGCTTATAGTTTTTATTGTTTCTCGACTTCTTTAGTTTGAACAGTGGAATTAAAATATGGCATTCTGAAATCCTTTAGTAATAACTTATGAAAGTAACCAAACCTGTATTGTCCTTTGGATATGCTTTTCTAAACAATTTTTTAAATTAATTTCTTTATTCATTTAACTGATTTTTTTTCTTAAATCCATAAAAGCACAATTTTTACCTCACTTCTCTAATCTCTTTTCATCATAAGGTAATCCATATAAAAAGCCTGGTGTATATATACCCTTCCACATTTTAATCCCTTCACATACAATCCTATATAGGTATACACACAGATACACAAAAATGTATAGGCAGGGAGTTTGATTTCTTTCTTAATGGAATCATCTTATACGCTTTTCTCAATAATTACACCTTGTGGATGTTCTTCAAATTATCTAGTATTATTCTAATTCATTCTTTTTAATATGGGCATAATACTCCATTAATATGGATAACCATAAGTTATTTAGCCAAGCTGTTTCCAGCTTTTTAACAATGAATAACACTGAAAGAAACACATCTTTGTACATGTGTCCACATCTATTGGTGCTTTTATAATACGTCTATGTCATAGAGTTCCAGGAATATACATCTCTAAGGTCAAAGAGATATATATATATATATATTTTTTTTTTTTTTACTTTCACATAAACATTTCAGATAGCTTTGCAGAAATGCTGTATCACTTCACAGTTCCACCAGTCATGCATGAAGACAGGTTTTTCCCACTATAAACATCAAAATGTGTGATAGTTATAAAGTTACTTTAATTTGAATACCCATTCTATGTCTTTACATATGTATTCACCTATTTGGATTTGTTCTTTTTGAATTTTCTTTTCAGACCTTTAGCCCATTTTACTGTTGGATTTTATTTTGGTATTCTTCTAGTCAATTCTTAAAAACTCATTGTAAGATACAGGTAGTAACCCTTTGTAAAAATCATCAGAAGTATTTTTTACCCAGATTTATTATTTCTTCTACTTATTATTTGCCTTTTGCCTATGGTTAATTAGTCATACAAACAGTTTTACCTTTTATTTTTTCCTACAGTTTGTTATGCCTGTGTTTTATTTGAGTTTCAAGGTTTCCAATTCTTGGAGAAAGCTGCCCTACAGTCTGAAAACGGGATGCCAATGTTCAAAAAGAGGTCAAGGGAAGAGAGGAGAAAATGCCCTGGTAACAGACACTCATTCTAGTCATCCCAAGCCTTAGACTTTTCCTTCCAGAGGTGCAGGCCTATAAAATGTCCCTTTTTGTTCATATTAGTTCAAGTTAGGCTTCTGTCACTGACAATCAAAGGAGATTTGACTAACACTGCCATGTGCTAACCCAGCTTAACTGTTAAGTTTGATAATAGTTACCTCTGGCAGAGAAATTATGGTTTTCATTTTATGTTTGTGTGTATCTTCTACAGTAACTATACATTACTTTTGAAAAGGTATGTTAAGACAAAGATACCCAGTTTTTAACTGCATGACTATAGAAGCAGGGATTGTAACTGAGTGGAATTTCCTGGTAAATGAAGGAATTAAAGAATTTTCAGAAATGATAACTTACATATTATCAAATTCAGTCCTCTAATTTTTTAGATTAAAATATCAGTTTATATTTGTATAATACTAAATTAAATCTTAGGCAGTCACATTAAATATTTCAAATACAAAAATGATACTTTCCATATATCTTGACATAGTAATATGCCTCTTTTGTAAGTTAAATCTACAGATTTCCTATATTTTTTATTTATGTTGGTATTTACAGCATCCATCATTGTAACACATAGGTAAATGCTTAATAAACACTATTTGGCAATGATCACAAACTGAACACTTACATTATTCATAGATTTACCCAGATGTTTCCAAAACCTTAAGTTCTGTAAATAAAAGTGATTATTAAATGAGTGCCAAATTACTACAAGAATATAAAATGAATCTGTGTGCTATTCCAAGTCACATTTAAAAGCTTTGCAAACAGCATACTATTAGCTTTGCTGATTTGTTTTTATTTTTCCTAATTGAAATGTGGTCCATGTTATCAGGCCATCTGCACTGTGGCAAAATGACTTAGTAAACACGATAAAAATGGTGTTCTCTGTCAGGAAAAACATCAGATTTTGTTTCTGCTAAGAAAATATTATTCTCGAAGAATATTTTCTGGTACCAATGCTGAAAACTTGGACAAAGGACACCACAGTAGAAGACACTTGCGGCAGGGCTAGGTCACCAGCGAAGATGCTGATGACCCAGGGTCTCTCCCATTAACTCCAACAAGTCAGAGTATTCAAACTCCAGCACTCTACCATACCACTCAGGGCTTGTATATCACGTTGTACTTTTCTTACCTGCTTATACACTTTCTCTCTACTAAACTTGAGCTCTCTGAGGTGCTAGGGACCTTGTCTCATTCACACTAACTTCAAATTTCTTACATGTGGCTCACAGTTCACATCTCACCACATCCACAAGTTTGACATAATCTGAAAAGTGGTTTCCCTTCCTATTCCCCTAGCTTGTTATTCCACATTATCCTCGTCCTTTTCTTGTCAGAAAATTTTATCCTAAGTTATACACAAAAACACCCAAAACTAAAAGTCACCCATACTCCCACTACTCTTTTTTGTTTAAGTATACGAGTAAATGAAAGTCCTCTTCACAGAATCTCCAATTCTAGCGTGACATGACCACTGCAAATGCTTTACAAGTCTGGTGAAAACCCATCAAGGATTTTCCTTTGCATGAGCAGTTATATACAGATGCCCACTCATAGTTCACATACATATGCATATACCTACACACTAAATTTTTTCTATTTTGACAGACAAAAAAATGGTTCTCCACAACCATTTTAATTTGCATATTGAAACCAAACATCTTTTCAAATGGCCATTTTAATTTGCATATAGAAACTGAACATCTTTTCAAATGACTGTATGCCATGTGTAGTTCTTCTTGGGTGAATTGTCCATGCGCATTAAATAAATTTCTTCATATTGGGTGTTCATCTTTTTCTTAATGATTTGTAGGTATTCTTTACATAGTATTGATACCTAGCAAATATTTTCTTCCAGTTTTTAATTTTTTCTTTGTTTACTCTCTCCCCACTTCACCACCCATACAAAAGGTTTTAACTGTTGCATTAGCAAATTTATTCATCTTTTCCTTTATAACTTCTGGATTCAAACCTGCTTAATAACACTCTCACCCCAAGATTATTTTTAGCAATATCACCTCAGAATGATAGTCTACCTTTCATACAACTTATCTAGCCTCGTATGGAAAAGTACATTTTTTTTCTTTCTGGAAAGACGGGTCTAATACCAAAATCTCAATCTTAGCTCATTTAAAGTTCCTTCCCTTCCTCAGTGAGAACCTCACTTAGTCGTAGAAATCTACAGTGATGAGCAGGACTGTGGATCTTCACTATTTTCCCACCCATCGGGTTTCCTCTGTTACCTTCAGAAAGAGAGGCAGATATAAAAAATTGCTGTAATTTAATGCCACTGTCCTTTGGATGTGGCTTATGTACAAGTGTTGGCCACATGTTCTGCGAAATGCTTGTGTGGGTTACTCAGAGTCACTTGCTGAAGAATTAGTAGTCCACCCTACAAGGAGTCACTGCACATGCAGATAATCCCTGTAGACAGAACTCCTTCCAAGACAATTCAAAAGCAAGCCCTTCTGAAAGATCCCCATTGGCCAACATTTTGGCACAAGTCTGCCTTCTTCCAGTCATCAGTCTCATCCTTTTCCCTTGCTCTGCTACCGAAGCAGTTCAAACAGACTCTTGCCTTTAGAGTCTACCATCCACAAAGAACACAGCTGCAATCTTGTGTCTCCAAACTGAAAGGAATACACAGCAGCCTCTGAGTGGTTCTTCCAAATGCCCTCTCGTTTGGCTCCAGTTCCTACCAAGAGTTCGAAAATCATGCCATAGCACTCTGACACCTCTCTCTCCAAAGAAAGTCCCTCTATCAATCCTCCATTTCCTAAATAATTGTGAACCTGTTCTTATATAGTCTTAAAGTAGATGACAGACTAATGGTAGCACAATCAGTGTCACAATCTCTTCTCATGACAATATTGTTTTGGCATCCTCAGCCTTTGGACTTCTGCCAAAACTCTGACATAATAGGAAAAAAATCATAGTTAATTTTTTTGCCTTGGAAATCTTAGTTTTACTGTTATAATATTCTTTTATAAGCTTTTTCAAAAATCAAAACAACCTTAATGTTTCAGCTAGATGCTTCATCTTTGGTAGTATTTCTATTTCCTTCCATATTTTCTAAATTTTATGCAGCAGATCACTTTTGAAAGAAGAAAAAAGATTGTTAAAACTGTTATGTTTTAAATACCTTTACTAAATACATGCCCCATCAGACATATTGTTAACTTGGATTTTATTATTAATCTTAAATAAGTATTATACAAATTAATTAAAGACATTCTATCCACTTTTTTTTTTCTTTTTTTACTTATTTACTGGACATTAAAATAATATTCGAACTCTGGTCATATATCACAAGAAAAGCATTTCTTCTACCGCACTGTTAGTATGAAAAGTTTTGTAAATCATGGACCTTTCTCACTTAAGTAGACCAAACAAGGCAATAAAATATAAGAAATTATTTCATACTAGTTAAAGACTGCCTTACAAACTAGTCTTTAAAGTTGTATTTTTTTATTTTAATAATTTTAAATTTGAGCATCTGAATAAATGAGTGATATTTGAAATGTTACTTGATTATTAAACAAGTTGATCTTAGAGTTTCTAATCATTTTAATTTGATTACTTAAGCAACCTTTGTGTTGTAAGAAAATTCTCAAAAATGAAGGGGGAAACATGAAAAGATCATGAGCTATAAAATCTATATCGTGGGAAAACAAAATGAGAACACCAGTTCCTGTCTGATTCTACTCTAAAAGGTAAACAGGCAAGAAGTACATTTTGATGGAGACACATACTGCCAACTATGAGATATTTCCAAATCTTACATTATAATTAACTTCAAATTATGAAATTAGGAAAAATCAAAATATGAAAGCTAATATGAGCCTCCCAATAAAATGACCCAAGAGATTATATATTTACACCAAGATCAATTGTGACCTCAAAATAAAATAATTTTCTTTTACTTACCATAAGAAAATATGACCCCGTCAATTTCAGAATACACTAAGAGCAGTGAACAAGTATTGTAGCAGGAGGCAGTCTGTATGGTACCTGCAAACATGTCCATATACCCAGAATCCCATGGAGACACCCCAGGAGAGAGAGTACCCAGACACATAGACACAAATACCTATTTTTGTGCTGCAACATGTATTCTCTGCCTTCATGAAGTTTCTAGTCTTTCACATTAAGGAAAAGCATGTGATGCTATGAGCATACACAGTAGCAGGATCTAACTCAGTCTAGATATATGCCCCATAACCTCCACAAGAAATCATACAACAAACCAAGTAAGCAACTCTCTATCATTTGACTTCCTACAGAGACTAGCTTACAAAGAGAGGCAAATACAAGAATCTTAAGAATAATATTTCTGACTGTAAATTATTAAAGTGACCTCTTGATTTTTATACATCAGTCTCTATTTGCTTAGATGGTATGCCTTCTCATGAAACATATACTGAGTCTTATCATGTTGACCAATCAAGTTTGTGAGCCTTCAAGATCCTCCTTAGGCTGCTTTATAAGAATAAATTATTGGTCTATTCAAAACACACACACACAGACACACAGACACAGACACACACACACACACACACACACACACACACACACACAAAATGAGGACCACAGATGATGTTTCATAGGCATGTCTTACGTAGGAAAACATCAAAGTAGCAGCCACTCCCACTCAAAGAAAGGGGTTAGCCTCTGTATCGAAAGATTAGCATGGGAATATATACATGTATGCTTCATGTGGAAAAAAATACTGTACATATTCTTTTTTATGATACCGAGTTAAATTTTTTATTCCAGGTATGATCAGATTTAAGAAGGCTTCAGCGGTAACATTTACACCCTTAGGCCCATCTTACACTTTATTTTGCCCTTGGAAAAGATGACTTGAACTGGTAAGAGATTTTAAGCATTGCACCATTCCATACTTTCCCAAACAAAAAACCCTAGATTTTATAATATAGTAAACTGAGTCCTAGAGAGGAATAATGAATTTTCTGAAATCACAAAGCTAGAAGCAACAAGACTAGATTCTTAACTCCTGAAAAAAAGTATAGTCTGCCATTAAAAGTAAAATAAGCTATTATAAGAGATTATAGAACACAGTTTTAATTTTTACCACCTAGAAAAAAATAATGACTTACTTGTTCCTATTTAAAACAATTAATGTTACTACACTTCAAATAATATTTCAGTGATTTTCTTAGTATTTAAAAACAGTATCTAAAAGCAATTACTCATCATTTTTCTACTTTATTTTACTATTGTATATATAATAAAGCCCTAATGTCCATAACATTTTACAATGTGTTACAGAAATTGATGAGTTTAATTACTTAATGTGCACGGATCAATTTGAAATAAATTGAAAATGAACACACCGTACACTCTACTTAATCTTGTTATAGTCTTGTTTCGGAATTTGCTTTCTAATTTGCAACCCAGTATCTTATATTTTAAATAATAACTAGAAAATTTTATTTTACATTTCAGCTACTTAAAAAGCAAAAGCAACTTAAGGTAGGTAAGAGTTCTGCCCGTCAAAAGGTTTAATTTATAGGTAAAAAAGGTACTATGCTTCCATGATCTAAGCCAACTCGTTTGGCTTGTTTGTCATACTCATTTTGTTCTCCTTTAAAGTGGAGATAAATAGCATTACACTTTCTCTCTGTCTATAGAATAATTTTTAAATGAATTATAGGCACAAAAGGCAGGCAAATTGGTAGACAATGAAATAACGAAGGAAATAATCATTCAGTGTCAATTATAGTTGGTTAAGGATGGCATGAAACAACATACTTAAGGCAAATAATACACATTTATTCTAAGGAATATAAGTATCTGCACAGGGGTCACACAACACTTTTCACATTGCTGAACCATTTTAAAACAGAAGATGATAAAAACTCTCAAATGCCTGTGAACTCTATTTACATGGAGTATATCATCATAATTTTTTTTAAATGCATTCATATTCAAATCTGAGAAACATGATTCTGAGCTCATCAGGCCTGCTTAATTGCACTAACATCTGCAATCAATTTAAATCCTTTAAGATGGTCTTCCACAGTGCTTGAAGTGATTTCATGCTGTGATAGATTTAACACACTCACTAATTTATAGACACACACAAGCAGATGAGACCTATTTTTCCAGGGGTGAGCAACAGCACTGAAGGGCAGTCTGAATTTCCCAACTATCAACAGAAGACAGAAAGAATGCATCCTGCATAACTTATTGGTACTGCATGAGGAGATGATAGCATCATACAAGCACAGCATAGAAATTAAGCCTAAAACAGTGTTTTATTTAAATCTTTTTGTAGGTCATGGACCATTAAGAGGTTTGATGAAAGTTTACAGAAGAAATAAACAACAAAACCTAGAGCTATCAGTTAAAGTTGAAAAGTGTCATTCCTTTCTCCTCTAAAACGTGGGGGGAGAGGAATGCTACTAACCCTGAATTGTTTTTTAACCAAAGATACAAATTGGCGTAGAATAAAGAAAAGAATGTAAGATTCAAAATCAGAAGACTAGAGGATCTGGGCAGGTGGCAGCACCAGTATAGTTTTGGAAACTCCCTGGATCCCCCACAGAAAAAGAGACAAAATAACTAAATAACAAAATCAAAAACTCAAAATACTGAGTGACAAACCAACAGTCACAAGACTTGCACAGTATCAACATCAGAGTGAGAAGATGCAGAGGGAAGCTTCAATTATGAAATTAAATTTTAAAAATACAGTTTAAAAAGTATATAATGAAAGAACATGCTGCATATTTGACCATCTTTTTCAGACATCCTGATAAAAAGAGACAATAACCTATAAGGAATAAAAATTAGTTATTAGCTGACCTTTTGACAGTAAGTCATGCTTTATGCTAGAAAAAAATAGTATAATATACTCAAGATCCTAAGGAAACCAGGAGAACCCAGGGCCCAGACGTACCCAGCGGACACCTCAGGAAGTCAATCTGAGAACAGCAATTAAAACCAGGAGAAGTTCAGCCCACTCCAAGTGTGGGTGAGTACAAGAGGCCCAGAAAATACCTGAAGAGGCTGGAGATCCCAACACTGAGCTGCCAGGATTCCTCTCTAGGATAGGAAGCTACATCATACAGGGAGTAAAATTAAACAGAACATTCCTACAAAAGATGAAAGACACCTCAAAAACAAGCCCATAAGTCAAACTGTAGCTTACAATTCCAAACAGACTAAGAGACATTAAGAGAATATATAAGAAACAAAAAAAATATTTAAAACAGAGTAAGATAAACTCAGAAATGAGGTGAGGGAATTCAAGTAAAAATTAGAAATAAAATTTAAGAAATTTCAGAAATAAAAACCAAACTTCATGGAACACAAGAATAAAGGGTTTAGAGATAAAATAAACGAAACTTTTAAAATTAAAAAGAAATGAAGAAGGTAAAAAATATTTTGGAGAAAGTGGCATATAAAATATAAACAAAAATCCAACATACAGATACAGAATCCCTGATAAAGAAAACCAAAGAACACACTTATGAAATTAAATTTTAAAAATACAATTTGAAAAGTACACAATAAAAGAACATGCTGCATATTTGACCATCTTTTTCAGACATCCTGATAAAAAGAGACAATAACCTATAAGGAATAAAAATTAGTTAACAGCTGACCTTTTGACAGTAAGGCTGTCATGCTTTATGCTAGAAGAAACAGTATAATTTACTCAAGATCCTAAGGAAAAAAATGTGAACCAAAAATTTTATATCCTGCAAAACTGACTCTCAATAATAAAGATCATATACTGTTATCAATATGCAAAACTCAGAGAAGGTTGTTCCCATGAGCCCTTCTGAGAAATCTACCAAAGGACAAACTTCAGATAAACAAAATGTCTGGAGAAATACCAACATGAAAACTGGTGGTTAGCATTAAAATACAGTTACTAAATAAGGTAAAGACTAAATGAAGATGAAAAGAAAGATTGTGAAATGTATTGACTGCATGTTCAGTCAATGTAAAAATAGCACAACAAAAACCTGTACTGAAGTTGGAGACACAGAATATGTGAAAGGAAAACATTTTAAATACAGGCGCACATCCCCCCCACCCATACACACTTTTTTCTTTGTTATCTCTCCACTGAAAAGGCCTAGAAATAGTAACTAACCCCTATCAAGAAGGGCAGTTAGCTTCCTTGGCCCTCAAACTGCAGTCTTGAACTATCATTCTCCACCAAAGGAAATGACCAATTCCAGTTCTGGTGTGAGAAATCAACAAGAGGAGCTGGCTTATCTTATCCTTCTAGGTAGAAATGAAACAATACAAAACTATAGGATCAGACAAAATGACCAGGAACTATCCAGACAAGATCCCTTGGCCAAAGATAGGGCAATTTGAATTTCACTAAGAATAAGTGTGATGCACAAATTCTTAATGATATTTAAAATAATCGGTCACCTACAGAGGATGATAAAGAACCCATTCAATATCTTGATAAAGACAAAGAATCAAGCATTTATCCTAAATTTCCTATATCACTAGATAACCGATAAACTGTCTGTTATGAAAGCATTCCAACAAATAAATGAAGTTACCAAATTTTAACTGCAAACCAAATATAGTATCTACTGATAAAAGAATATAATGTTTCTTATGATCTTGCTAAAGGACCAGAACGGAGTCTGATCAAGCCTCTGGATCTAGCTGCCACTTAGTTGGAAATACAGAGGACAAAGAAATATGTTAACTTCACCATAAGTTTGCAAACCAGCAAAATCTAGGATGTCTTGAATAAAATAAAGAAATAAATGGAGAACCTGAAAATTAAAGGAGACTTAAAGACCTTAAAATTCTAAATCTAAAATACAAGCAAGAACAAACTGTGGTGTCGGGATGTACTTTTGGGTGATAAAAATACAAAGAAACCCAAGGAAGTGATTGCCATAAAAATCAAGACAGTGAATACTTTCAGGGAAAAATATACACGAATCTGAAGGCAGTTTTAGATTGAAACAGATGTAGGGCTTCCTGGGATAACTGGTAATGTTCTGTTTACTAATCTGGGTGGTGTTCTCCTTATGATAATTCATTAAGCTACACATTTGTTTT
>CAUYQG010072219.1:0-10489 GCA_963574415.1 Tarsius wallacei | reverse complement strand
TAAAAAAAAAAAGAATCTCAGAACCCAATGCAGAACAAAGAATCTCAGAGCTCAAAGACCAAAACACAGAACTAACCCAAACTGTAAAAAACATAGAAAAGAAGCTTAAAAAGACAGGACAAAACCTTCAAGAGATGAAGGATTACTTCAAGAAAAAAAAAAATCCTAAGAGTAATTGGCCTTCCTGAGGCAGAGAGAGAAACAGAGGCCACACTGGAACAATAATTTCATGAAATCATTCAAGAAAAATTCCCTCATCTCATCAGTGATGCAAAATTCAAACACAAGAGATTCAGAGAACTCCTGCAAGACAACAAATGAGAAGACCAACTCCCAGACACATAATAATTCACCTAAACAAAGTAGGTATAAAAGAAAAAAATCCTAAAGGCATCAGAGAAAAAGGTCAAACTACCTACCAGGGAAGACCAATTAGAATAACAGCAGATTTATCTACAGAAACCCTCCAGACTAGGAGAGCTTGGAGCCCTATCTTCAAAGTTCTAAAAGATAAACAATTTCAACTGAGCATAACGTATCCAGCCAAGCTAAGCTTCATCAGTGGGGGAGAAGAGAACTCTTTCCCAGATATCAAATCCCTAAAACCTATGCTGCCACCAGACTGACCTCTACAAGAAACAAGAAAGTATAGAACACAGAAGAAAAGGAAAAAATAACAACAACGTTCTTCACAAGAGTACAGGCAAAAGATTAAAAACACACATGAACCAACTCCAAAACCAAAAGAAAGACAACACACAAGCAGGAAGAACAACAACTCAGTAAGAACATTATGATAGGGATCAACTCTCACAATTCAATAATTAACTTGAATGTGAACGGACTAAATGCACCACTGAAAAGACATAGAATGGCAAAAGGGAGAAAATATCACCAGGCAACAATTTATTGCCTTCAAGACACTCACCTTACTGGAAAGGACACTCACAGAAGCAAAGAGGATGGGAAACAAATTTTCAGGTGAACAGAAAACAAACAAAAGGAGGAATCGCAATCTTAATCTCAGACAAAACACCCTTTAAGCTATCAAAAATTAAAAAAAGATACAGAAGGCCACTACATAATGATAAGAGGTTCAATGTGCATCTGTAGAGCTATGAATTCTCTTCTTACTACAGCTTTCATGGCACCCCAGAGATTTTCGTAAGATGTTTCTTCATTTTCATTTGTTCACAGGTATCTTTTAATCTCTGTTTTGATTTCATCATTGACCCAGGAGTTGTCTAGCATAATGCTGTTTAATGTCCATGCCTTTGTGTGTTTTGGGGGAACCATCCTAAACATGTATGCACCCAACATAGGAGCACCAACTTTCATAAAGCAGCTTCTAGTTAAACTAAAAAAAGATATTGATTCCAATACCATCATAGCTGGGGACTTCAATACCCCACTCAAAACCCTAGACAGATCATCAGGACAAAAAATCAGCAACGAGATTCAAAACCTCAATGTGACTCTTGACCAAAGGACTTAATTGATACCTACAGAACACTCCATCCAAAGACCACAGAATAAACATTCTACTTATGACTGCATAGAATGTATTCTAAGATCGACCAGATACTTGGCCATAGATCAAGCATAAGCAAATTTTGAAAATGTTTAAATTTTGCCATGTACCTGCTTGGACCACAGTGGAATAAACCTAAACATCAACAACAATCAGTTTCCCCCAAAACACACAAAGGCATGGACATTAAACAGCATCATGCTAGACAACTCCTGGGTCAATGACGAAATCAAAACAGAGATTAAAAGATACCTGTAAACAAATGAAAATGAAGAAACATCTTACAAAATCTCTGGGGTGCAATGAAAGCTGTAGTAAGAAGGGAATTCATAGCTCTACAGATGCACATAAAGAAAATTGAAGAATCACAAATTAACAGCCTAACAAGTCACCAAAAGAAGCTGGAAAAGCAAGACTACCAAAATCCTAACTTCAGCAGAACCCAGATCACCAAAATAAAGGCCCAAATGTGGGACATAGCAGACAAAAATATAATACAAAAAAATCAATGAAACAAAAAGCTAGCTCTTTGAAAGGATAAACAAGATCGATTGTCTCCCAGCTAGACTGACCAAGAAAAAGAGAGAAAAAGCCCCCCCAAACACAATCAGAAACACAAAAGATGAAGTCACATCTGACCCTGAAGAAATAAAAAAGATCATTAGAGACTACTATGTACACCTGTATGAAACAAACTTGAAAACCTTAAGGAAATGGAGGACTTCCTCACGTCACAAAACTGCCTACACTGAAACAAGAAGAAATAGAGCCCCTAAATAGACCAATAACAATCAAGGAAATTGATTATGTAATAAGAGAACTACATACAAAAAAGAAAGCCCAGGACCAGATGGCTTTCCAGCAGAATTTTATAAGACATTCAAGGAGGAAATGATACCAATGCTACTGAATGTATTCCAGGGGATAGAGAAAGATGGAATTCTCCCCAAATCATTTTATGAAGCTAACATCACATTGATACCAGAGCCAGGTAAAGACCCAACAAAGAAAGAGAACTACAGGCCAATATCTTTGATGAACATGGATGCCAAAATTCTCAACAAGATCCTAGCAAACCAGAGTCAACAACACATCTCAAAAATCATCCATTATAACCAAGCAGTCTTCATCCCTGGGATGCAAGGCTGGTTCAACATCCATAAGGCAATAAATGTAATTAAATACATCAACACATGTCAGAACAAATCCTCATGATTATATCATTAGATGCAGAAAATGCTTTTGATAAAATCCAGCACTCTTCTTGATAAAAACCCTCCAACACCTAGGCATACATGGGCTATACCTCAAAATAATAAAAGTCATCTACGAGAAACCCACAGCTAGCATACTCCTAAACTGACAAAAATTGGATCCATTTCCCCTGAAAACTGGAACAAGACAAGGATGCCCACTCTCTGCCCTCCTGTTCAATATAGTATTGGAAGTCCTGGCTAAAGCATCAGAAAAGTGATCAGGGGTAGCCAAATAGAAAAAGAGGAAGTCAAGTTATCTCTCTTTGCAGAAGACATGATTGTGTACCTTGAAAGCCCAAGAGAATCTGTCAAAAGCCTCCTTGCACTGATAAAGGACTTTGAAAAAGTTTCAGGGTATAAAATAAACGTGCAAAAGACAATCGCATTTCTTTACACCAATAACAAACACAAACTCAAATAAAAAGCACAGTCCCATTCACAAGAGCCACACCAAAAAAATGAAATACCTTGGCATCTTCCTAACCAGGTACGTGAAAGACCTTTACAATGAACACTACAAAACACAGCTCAAAGAAATCAAAGATGGCACAAACAAGAATGGGGAAAATATCCCATGCTCATGGATTGGAATTATCAACATTGTGAAGATAACCATCTTACCTAAGGCATTCTACAGATTTAATGCAATACCCATCAAATTACCAGCAACATTCTTCTCAGAGCTAGAAAAAAACAATACAGGAATTCATATGGAAACACAAATGACCAAGAATAGCCAGAACAATCCTCAGAAAACAAAAGCAAAAACAAACAAACAAAAAAACAAAACAAAAAACAAAGCAGGTGGTTTCTCATTACGAGACTTCAAACTTTACTATAAAGCTACAATAATCAAAACAACTTGGCATTGGTACAGGAACAGGCATATAGACCAATGGAATAGAATTGAGATTCCAGAAGCAAATCCTCAATTGCTCAACCAACTCATCTTTGACAAAGCCTCCACCACCTACCACTGGGGAGAGGAGAACCTATTCAGTAAATGGTGCTGGGAAAACTGGCTGACCATATGCAGAATATTGAAACTGGACCCCGTTCTATCCCCACACACAACAATTAACTCTAAATGGATCAGAGACCTAAATGTAAAACCTCAAACCATAAGAACCTTAGAAAATGCAGGACATACCCTTATGAAAATTGAAACTGAGATCCAATTCCTGAACAAAGCCCAAAACACATGGGCCATAAGAGATAAGATAGACAAGTGGGACCTCATTAAACTGACAAGCTTCTGCAAAGCCAAAGAAACCGTCAAGAGAGCAGGTAGACAGACTGACAGAGTATTTTCCAATTCCATGTCTGACAAAGGCCTAACACCTTGGATCTAAAAGGAACTCAAATGTGCTGAAAAGAAAAAAAACAAACAACTCCAACAAACACTTTTACAAAGTGTGCAAAAGATATGAACAGACACTTCTCAAAGGAACACATCCAAGCACTCAACAGTCACATGAAGAAATGTTAAACCACACTAATCATCAAGGCGATGCAAATCAAAACTCTGGATACCACCTAACTCCAGTCAGAATGGTCATTATCAATAACTCAAAAAATAAAGATGCTGGAGAGGATGTGGTGAAAAGGGAACACTTCTACACTGTTGGTGGGAGTGTAAACTAGGGCAACCTCTGTGGAAAGAAGTGTGGTGATTCCTAAAAACTCTAAATATCGACCTCCCATATGACCCTGCAATCTCCCATATGACCCTGCAATCTCCCTACTGGGAATATACCCTGATGAACTCAAATCACTCTATAAAAAAAGATACCTGCACATGTATGTTTATCACAGCATTGTTTACAATAGCAAGAACCTGGAACCAACCATGCTCTCCATCAAAAGAGGACTGGATTTAAAAAATGTGGTACATATACCGTTAAATTTGATAACTGTTCTGTTTTGTTATGTGAAATACCAAAAAACAGAACAAAACTATGAATTTCACAGCAACCTGGATGGAATTAGAGTGTGTAATACTGAGTGATCTTTCATAGCAACAAAGATCTGAGTATCACATGTTCTCACTCATAAGTGGACCTTGAACATCTATCATAATACTATAAGAGAAGGGTCGACAGTGATGGAAACCTATGGGGAGAGGGCAGGGAGACCAAGGGTGTTGGGATTAATGGTAGTCAATATCTGTCTAGAGACGAGGGGGACACCCCTTATCAACAAGGGTGCCTGAATGATGCATATTTGTATACCTCTTAACTGTACCCCGCAATTTTAAAATAAAAAATGTTAAAAAAAAAGAAAAAGAAAAAGAAAAGAAACAAAGGAATGGGAGGCCCCCATGGACAAGCTCAAATAGCCAGAGAGGGCAAAGTTAAAGAAAGAAGCAACCCTAAGGGAAATGGAACAGCAAATTTTAATTTAAAGGAAACTTTAAAAGTTTGGGGGCTTAATAAGATATTGTAAATTATAGATTAAATCTTATGCAACTAAAACTAGAGGCTTATATTCTAAACTATTGAAAGAGACCCAAGACCTGCTTAAGTGGACTGAGAAAAAATTACAAAATTAAAAAAAATAAACACTTAAAGCAAGCCTTAATTACAGCTCCTGTTCTAATCTCTCTTCTTTAGAAGAAACAATTTTTAAAAGAATTTGCTTTGACTATTTCTTCTACCTTATCGTCTCTTAAATTGAAAAGGCTCCTGGCTCAAACCCCTCCCCTTGAGTTTACAGTTCACCAGTTCCAACCCAGAGATTGGATGCTGTTCATGTCCTGGAAGGAAACTAAGCTCCAACAAAGTTGGGAAGGACCCTATTAAGTGCTTCTGTCAACTGACATGGCCATATGGGCTGCTGAAAAAGGGTGGATGCATCATAACTGTGTCAAATATCACCAAGGAAAGTGACAGTACAAGAAAACACTCCCATTGAATGTGAAGTTCTCAAACTGAACCACTGAAATTAAAATTCAAGAAAACCTAATGTATTCCTCTGTACCTTTTCTCATAACACTGCCAGTTGCATTTCTTACCATATGTATGTTTATTGTTTTTAATCATTAAAGGTATTTACAAGGGCCTTTTCAATCCTGAGCAACCATAGAGTCTTTGTTTACCTTAAAGGTATTACTAATTCTAGCCATAGTAATAAACAAAATCAAAGGATGGTTTATTAGTAATATCATTAAAATTAACTCCATAATAATGATTAAATTTGATAACTGTTCTGACCTGTCATGTGAAAGAACCCCCCAAAAAATTAGCTATGGTTGACAAATACCTTTGTCCTAATACCACTGCTGAAGATGGTCTCAAATGTATCAAAGCAAAATATGTGTGGGGGGAGTGACCCCTGTATTTTGAGTGGCAGAATTTTCCTTGCTGGGACTGGTTTGGTGTCTTTTGGGCCACTAAATTTAAAATATAAGCAAGTCAAAAATAAAAATAGAACAGAATTCACCTTATAAGAGGGACTACTCCTCCTAGTTGTCAACATTTACAATGCAACCCATTGTTATTAACAATAACCCAACTCAACTCACAGACAGAGATCCTATGATACCTAGGAAATATGGGTTAGAAGCAGTCATATCTGGACAGGATCCTCTAGGTAAATTTTGGTAAAGATTAACTGCAATGCCTCCATCATCCTTTCCATCCACCAATACTACTCCAACCCCAAATCCAAACCCTTTACGGTTTTGGGAACTGAACTAAACTAACCCTAAGAATGATTCTGGCAAGGTAATGATTATGGAAGAAACAGACTTAAAACAAACTTTAGAGGTTAAAACAGGATATGGGGACACAAATGTCTGAGTTGAATAGATAAAATATACAGCAACAAGTCTCAACAAAAGTGATTGCTACGCCACAGGCTCAGTCTCATTCCCTATTAACTGGGACATAGACCCAAAGGAATAAATTATCTGTTGGCTCTTTATCAAGACAAGGACAGGACACATGGGGGAGTAAGACTTGCCACAGTATCCTCCCTGATCCACCTGTACAGGCATCAGATCCAAAGGTGTATCCTTCCTTCTCCGTAGGTAAGGTGAATCACTCTTCTTGTCTTTCCAGATGAGGGGATGGTTTCACCACTTCTGTGGGGCACCTGTAAATCTGTACCCATGTGCTTGATGTCTCTGGGTCAACTGAAGGCAACTACTCAAACTTTAACATACCTCAAGTGGATGTTTGGTGGTACTGTGGAGGTAGGACAATTTGAGCCCTGTTGCCACACAAATGAATGGAAACCTGTGCTTTGGTTTGGCTGGCTATTCCATTCACCCTGGCATTTCAAAACCCACTAAAAACTACTAAAAGAGTCAATAATTACCTACTACTAGTATCTGGCTCATTTGAATCTAATATATATCTAAATGCTATAGGAGTCCCTAGGGAAGTTCCTAATAAGTTCAAAGCTCAAAATTAAAAAAAAAAAATCACTGACCAGATGAGAAAAATTGCTCATGTCCCAGTCCAGACCTGGAAAGGCTAGGACCCTGGATAATTATTTGGGGATGATTCTCAACTTTTGTAGAATTTAAAACCCTTATAGCTATTATACTTATGATTTTGGAAATGTGTCTAATTCTGTCCTGTCTAGCCCCCTTTGTCATAAGGTGTGTCTATAACCTGGCTGAGGCCATGGTCAAAACAAAAATGGCAACATATATTGATGTTATAAAAATATCAGCCCTTAAACCAAGATGATGCTCTTCGGCCCTAAAAGAGCCTAAGTATCAAAGGGAGGGGGAATGAGACAGGAACTCTTCTAGAAAAAAGATATAAGGACCTCTCAGAATAAAAAAAAATGTGTTAGAGAAAAAGTAACATGGTAGTCAAAGTCTAAGTGTGTATGAGTAACCCAGTTATAACCCTGTGCCATAAAATACCCAATCAAAAATTCAGATTGCTGTATAAGGGAGACAAAGGGACTAAAATGTAATATAATGCAATGATCTGCTGTGTTTGGGGCTCAGTCTTTGTATGTGAATCTGCGGGGCCAGGGTCTGCACAAATAAACACTGTTTCCTGACAAAGAAGCCTCATTGTCTCTTCTCTCTCTGTAAAGAATCCTGCCGCAGCAGGATGAAAATGCTGCATTTTCATGCACTGTCAATTTGACTCAAAGATTTGGTAAAATTACATTTCTGTACTAAAATGCCAACATTTCTTATTAAATTTTCAGGGAGAGATTTTTAGACAGGAAATGTCTAAAAATCCTTATTTGGAGATATCCCCTGACCACTCTAAGTCCACTTCTGAGGGGAGGCACTTTTATGGTGAGGCCTCATCTTTCCAATAAATTAAAAAAGTCAGCCTGGCATGGTGATGCTTGCCTATAATTCCAGCTACTTGGAAGGCTGAGGTAGAGGGATTGCTTGAGTCCAGCAGGCCAAGGCTGCTGTGGCTGTGAGCATGCCACTGCACTCCATCCTGGGAGACAGAGTGAGACTCTGACTCAAAAAAAAAAAGAAAGAAAGAAAGAAAGAAAAGAAAAAAAGGAAAAAAAAACACAGTATTGTTGTGACACCAATGTCACAATCTGCCACTATATTCTGAGGTGTTTACCATCTTATGCATTATATTCCAGCACTTAAAACTCAAGGTCAGGTTTTAACAATAGAGGTATTTAGTTGCATTAAATGTTAAGACAGATTTTTTTAAGAGGACCAAAATAAATCACACCAATTTCTAAAAGTCCAAAAATGGAACACAGACCACCCTGTTCCAGTCCACTTGAAAAGTGCTTCTGGAAGAAACTGTGAGTCCCGAGCTTCATAGAAGGGAAATAAAGCTGGACAGCAGGTGGTGGGTAGCTTGTCATTCTGGAAATACCTATCTTCCTGTGTGAATTCTTTTGTACACCTGAAATGACTCGGCCATCCCTGTAGCCAGCCATAATGGCCAGGGGACCAATTTTCCACTGAGATAGCCAATCATGGCCACAGAGGAAGTTGAAGAACAGCTCAGTTTGATGTAGTCCATGTTGACCAGTTTTTCAGCCTGACTCCCCTTGAAATCTGTGAGATTGAGGAACTTTGGGGCTTTTCATAGCCTCACCTATAACCTAGGTTATTTGTGCAATTCTATAGAAAAATAAAGGCCAAGCCCAAAAGCCCACAGCCACCATTACAACTAGCTGCCTCCTGCAAGTGACACTCCTTAGCTGGAAGTCAACTGGCACAACTCATTACTACATCTGAGATAATAATACAGTCCTTGAGAAGAAGATAAGAATAAAGCCCATGCCATCACACATCTCATAGACTAGTCCACAGACCAAGCATTAGAGAGTTTCTCCAGAGGGTCCTCCAGCGACATTAGTGACAACTTCCCTTAGAATTCACCCCAGGTACCTTCATATCGCTGGATGTCTTGCAGGCACTCTACCACCATCCAAATCATCACCTAGACCCAGAAGAGCAGCAGGAACCTATAATGATCAGACTCTTATGAAAAACCACCCTCAGGAAAAGCGAAAATGTAACACAACAGTGTAGCACACTGTGAAATTAATTAAATAAATTAATAAATCCCATAAAATGCTACCCCAACAATAGCAAACTTATCTAACAATAAAGAAATAAAAAAACAGGACTGCTTGGTCAAGATGGCGGCAACACAGGCGGAACTGTGAGATTCTCTGAATGTGAGTTCCCCAAAAAGATCCTGCTCTCCTTCCCCTACCCCCTTGCCCACAGCTGGACGCATTGATCAGAGGCTCAGGGACCCCAGGTCCCACGCAGGGCCGGCTATTGCATCCTGGGCTGCTCCCTCACGGGTTGGAAGGTTCGGGTCTCAGCTCCATCCCTGACTGCATTGATCCCAGACTGAGCCTCCGGTCACCCTAGGAGGCTCTGGGCACCCACCCCTCGGAGGCACTGATTCCATCTCTGACTGAAGTATACTGGGAGCGGCACGGGGCCACTTCCGCTGCTCACCGCCTGCCCTTGGGAGCTTTGGGGTTCTGAAATCTGAGGCTCTGGAGCCCCGAGTGGAGCGCCCAGCTGGGCAGCTGATCCCCAGGAGGCTCACGCTACCACACTACCCCAGACCATCATAGTCGATTGCTCAGGGATCCAAAGAGCAGAGAAAAAGGATCCTATCACTTCAGCCATTCTCCAGGCAGAGACTCGTGTTGCCCAACCAACCTACCAGCAGTCTCCATCTGGGTCCCCAGGATAACGTCACTAAACAGAAGACAAAGACACTCCCCTGGGACTAAGCACCAGACGTCTCAGGTTGCAGCTCGAAGTAATCCCACTCCTTGGGAGGCTGAGGGACCAAACCTACATTCTGCTGCATGGAAAGATTATAAGACGGTAGGAAGTAGGTTTCAGTGGGTTCATACACCGATAGGGGGATGCTGGAATCGGCATACAGATTCTGAATTACAGCTTCCCCCTCAACTAAACCTCAAAACTGCAAAAAGTATAACCCACAGCCCACACTCCAACCTCAAAAGTGAACAAAGCCAGAGGACCCTCATAAGGAAGAACAGGAGATTGCACAAGTGAAGCAAAAGCAACCCCACCTTCCCTGAAAAACAGAATTAAAGAAAGGGAAGGAAAGGGGGAGAGAGAGAGAAATCTACACAAATGAAGAAAAACCAAAAGAAGAATATGGGTCTCTCCCAGACCCCTGGGAGGGCAGACACTGAGAAAACTGACTTCGGAATGCAAACAATGAAGAGCCCCCAGAATGACTGGTCT
>CAUYQG010072216.1:0-42857 GCA_963574415.1 Tarsius wallacei | reverse complement strand
CACGCCCGGCTGATTTTTTGATTTATTGTAGAGATGAGGTCTCGCTTGCCCAGGCGGGTCTCGAACCCGTGGGCTCAGGCAATCCACTCACCTCAGCCTCCCAAAGGCACGGGATTACAGGCTGAGCCACCGAGCCCGGCTTGAGTGATAATTCTTAAACACAGAGCACAAGTCCATTTTCTACGTCTTAATCACCTATCCAGCCTCTTTCTTTTGGCTCCCCTCAGGCCATGACATGGCAGAGTGTCTCCCAAAGACATGAATCCTTTCATGACTCAATGCCCCTGACTTTGGCAATCTTGTCTATATGGAACTTCTACTTGTTCATCATCCTCCTCAGAACCAGCTCAGTGGTCAATTTCTTATTAAGGATTTGCCCAACTTCCTAGGTAAGGTATTACCCTTTCCCACTTGTCTTGTGTAACACTTTGCTTATATCTTCATGTAGACCAGTTCTCTTCATACCAGAGCTCCAAAAACAACAACAACAAACAAAACTCCATTTCTTCCTCTGTCTATCACAATGCTTCTCAATATCTCATGTGCATAAAAAGCATCACAAGGATACTGTGCTAAAATTCAAGTTCACGGGCACCATTCTTCAGATTCTGATACCACTGGCTTCAGCAAGGACCCAGAAATCTGGAATTTCATTTACAGTGTTTCTGATGCAGGAGTCCAAGATGATGCTTTGTAAAAAACTGCATTACCTATGAATTAGTCAAAGTGGGCTATACTTTGTTTGTTTCTGTATACATAGGTTCAAAATAATGGTAATCAATGAATTTTTGAATAAATGAACGGGTAGTTTTAAAATACTACAAAATTTCTATGTGAATGTCATGCAGGCTCCCTGGTAGTACATGTAGCTTTGTGGCTACATTTACAACTGTTCTAATGGAATTCTATAATAATTAGTGGTCAATATCAATTTAAAGGTTGCTATAAATTTTGTTTTTGGTGTTTTGTTTTCCTCAAAATTCCATTGAAGAGTACTTGGATAAAAAAATAAATACAAGATGTGCTAGGAAGCATAACTAGCATGCTTGTTTTAAGAATTAGTATTCAAAAAGGTAGTTCAAAACCAACAGTAAGAAGTTTAAACAACAGGGTGAAATGTCACTGAGATAAATGTACATTTCTGTGTTTAAGTTTAAAAGAATCAATTTCAAAGATGTAGGGTGATGTTAGAACTGGTTTGAAAGCAATTCATTTAGAAATAACCTAGGTTTTCAGGAGATAACAAATTCAATAAAACTCAATACTGTGACATAGCTACTTAAGAAAACCACACAGATTATGTTGAAGGACTCTGAAGCAAGAAGCACAGATATAACAGCAACAGTTCTGTTTCTTTGCAACAGTCAACTCTCATCTGATATGATATAATTTCAAGGTCACTGTGTTCAGCCTTAAAATGAATACTTGGACCATTGGAATGGATTTAGAAAACACCTCAGATACTTGGTGAAATGGGAATCATGATATACCAAGATCAGCTCAAGAAAACCATGTCTGTGTGGGCATTTAGAATGAATACCAGTATGTTACTGTTACAGTAATGTTGTATAACAAACAACCACAAAAAATCAGCCAAAACACAATAAGCAATTATTTAGCTCATGTGTTTTTGATGTGGCTGGAAGTTGGTGGATCTAGACCGGGTTTGCTGGGGCTCTGTTCCAAGTGACACACAGAGCTGGGCTTGGCCCTTCCTGAGGTCTGAGCTCCATATGTGTTCATTCTGGAGCCCAGTCTAAGGGATGAGTGGCTACGTGGGAAAGCTTTTCTCATGGCAATGGTAAGAAGGCAAATGGGAAACACACAGGCTTTCTAAGGTCTAGATTTTGAAATGGCCTTATTGTATTCATTGAAGCAAGATAAATGACAGGGAGACAAAAGAATAAATAAATACTTCTCCTCTCAACTTTTTTTTAGAGAGACTGAAAAAAATCACAGAAAAAGGATGTGACTCCAGGGTGTGGTGAATTGTAGCCAAGATAACTACCATACTCTGCGTTGAATATTGACAGAGGGATATCATCTTTAAGAAAGGCTGATATGTGGACGAAGAGACAAGCTAGATTTATGCATGCATAGATCACAGGGCACATTAGAGACCAATTAAAATATGGAGATTATAAGGAAGTAGATGTTACTTCAGTTAAGAGTTTTCTAATAAGCTGAGATATTAAAACATGGAATAAAGTGTTTGAGAAGCAGTATGGCATGAGTACAAAGGACCCACTCTTTGGAACAGGGCAGAACAGAACCCACTTCAAAGTCTGAAACATTTATTAATACTTATGAAGCTATATAGTCCTGGGAATGGTTAACATTCTGAATGCCAGTTTTTGAATTTGTAACATAAGAATAAAACTATTTACTTTATTAGTTAATGTTTACAAAGTACCTAAAATAGGCATCTGGCATATAGCAAATGCTTTTACTATTGTGGCTATTATTATTATTAGAAACTTACTACCTCTGGAAATGTTCAAGTATCCCCAGCCCAGCCCTTCAGAGTTCTCTTTTGCTTCATTCAAACGTCTCCTATAATTTAATCTTATTACAAAATACAAGTCCACGATTACTTATCCTCAAATTCCAAATCTGAAAGCTCTGAAACCAAAAGCTTTTTCTTAAATTCAGTGTCTAAAAGAATTAAGCATAAAAAATATGAACTAAAGTGTTAAGAAGCTATTTATAACTATTTATATCTTGCTCAGTGTAGTTACTCATATACTTTAATACTATAATATTATTATGTATTTGTGGCCCAGATACAACTGCTTAGGAATATGACATACACAGTGTATGCATTGTACTATCTTCCTAAAATAGAAACAATTTTGAATATGAAACATCTGGTACTGAAACTATAGGATTATGAGTCTGTACTTTAATGTACCTTATTTGTCCACCATTTTATTTCCAGCACCTAGCTAATAGCAAGCATGTAATAAACACTGATTTAGTGAAATAGCAATAAAAGATGCTGGGAATATTATAAAGGAAATTCTAATTATGGAAAATGAATAATATCTATATATTCTTTTGACTGTATCACATATTCCTCCAAAGTAAAATTTATTCCCTTTTCTGAGGTCCTCTCAGGATCTGAAGTGAGTCTTAGTTTTGCTTTTTCAACTCTATGACTTAAAGATCACAAAGACCCATTTTTTCCCTCAATTTGAACTATAGTGTCTAAAGAGAAATATCTTGCTTCTTTATAGCCTTGTAGTATAATTTGAAATCAGGAAATATGATGCCATCAGCTTAGTTCTTTTTGCTTAGGATTGCTTTGGCTATTTAGGCTATTTTTTGATTTCATGTGGATTTCAAGGATATAGTAACCAAAATAGCATGGTACTGGTATAAAAATAGACACATAGATCAGTGAAACAGAATAGAGAACCCAGAAATCAAGTCACATATTTACAGTCAACTAAACTTTGACAAAGTTGAAAAGAACATGCAATGAAGAAAGAACACCTTTTTCAATAAATGGTGCTGGGAAAATTGGATTGCCATTTGCAGAAGAATGGAACTGGCCCCCTGTCTCTCACCATATGTGAAAATCAACTCAAGATGGAGTAAAGACTTAAATGTGACACTTGAAAAATATAAAAATACTAGACAAAAACCTAGGGAAAAATTTTTCTGGACTAAGGTCTCAAATGCACAGGTAACAAAACTAAAAACAGAAAAATAGGACTATATTAAACTACAAAAATTCTGTACAGCAAAAGAAATAATCAACAGAGTGAATAGACTATCTGCAGAATGGAAGAAAATATTTGCTAACTATGCATTTGACAGAACACTAATACACAAAATTTAAAAGGATCTCAAACAACTCAACAACAACAATAAAAATCCAAATAATCCCATTAAAAATTAGGCAAATAGCATGAATAGATATTTTTCAAAAGAAGATATGCAAATGGCTAACGGGCATATTAAAAGTGCTTAATATTACTAACCATCAGAGAAATGCAAACTAATACCACAGTGAGATATCATCTTACACAAGTCAGAATGACTATCGTTATTTTTTTATTACTTATTTTTATTAATTTTTTTGTTGTTGTTGGGGTTTCACTCTGTTGTATGCTGGAGTGCAGCGGCACCATCATGGCTCACCACAGCCTTGACTTCCTGGGCTTGGGTGATCCTTCCACCTCAGCATCCCAAGTAGCTGGGACTACAGGCACTCACTACCATGCCTGGATAATTGTTTGATTTATTTTTTTTTTTGGAGAGATGAGTTTTCTCTATGTTGCTCAGGCTGGTCTCAAACTCCTGGGCTCAGGTAATCCACCTGCCTCAGCCTCCCAAAGTGCTGGGATAACAGACAAGAGCCACTGTGCTCCGCCCAGGATGGCTATTATTAAAAAGTCAAAAAATAACAGATGTTAGTGAGGATGTGGTAAAAGGGAACTCTCATACAGTACTGGTGGGATGGAATGTAAATTCAAAAGAAATCATTATGAAGATTCCTCAAAGAATTAAAATAGAACTATCATTTGATCCAGCAATCCTACTATTGGGTACTACCCAAAGAAGAAGAAATTACTATATTTAAAAGATATGGGCACTCTTTATTTATCTTTATTGCAGCACTATTCATAATAGCAGAACCTAAGTGTCTAATTAACAAATGCCTGGATAAATAAAATGTGGTATATATAGACAATATGATAATATTCAACCATCAAAAAAGAATAAAATCGTGTATTTTGCAGCAACATGAATGGAACTGGAGGCTGTTATCTTAAGTGAAACAACTCAGACACAGAAAAATGCCACATGTCCTCATTTACACGTGTGAGCTAAATAATGTATACACATGGATATAGAGTGTAGAATGATAGACAATGGAGACTCAGAAGGACATGGAGGTAGGAGATGGATGGATGATGATTAAGTAGTTAATGGGTACAACATACATTTTTGGGGTGATGGATACCCTAAAAGCCCTGACTTTACCACTACACAATCTATGCAAGTAACAAAATTACATTTGAACCCCATAAGTAAATACAAAAATAAAAATATCTCCCTTCTCTCATTACAAACACAAAATAGCAACACCTGGAGGCGATTTTTTAAAACATGCTAATTGACTAAGAAACCAAAGAAACACAATGAAAGCAAAGAAAAGTTGTTCAGGAAAGGGAGAGAATGGCAACTAATGGAGAACTCATTGGGCTCAGTTGACCAACCTGACTTATTTCTGAGTGCTGTACTTAGGCTTTTTGTTTCCTTTCTTCCTATCACTTCAGCCAAATGCCTAGCCACCACTCCCAAATATGTTAAATTCTGATTTGCCCAAAGGACATGCTGTTCTTTAGTATGAATCATAGTCTCACTTCTTAGTCTTTTCAAGTGATGGTTCCCTTGCCTCGTTAAGTTTTTCTTACCAGTCAAATTTCAGCTTGGCATCAGCTCTTCTGGAAAACATTCTAGCACTTTCTCTTAACTTTCCACTCATCTCCAACATTCTTACATATCCTCTAACACATCATCCCAGTATAGTACTTATCACATGCTATAGGTTTATTTGACTGTCCGTCTTTTCTCCTACTGTTTACAAACAGTTTCCTGAATTTCAGGACATCCTTCACAGACTGCATGTGTCCAAAAATAGCCATTCTGAAGGATTCCTTGTTACTGTGCCCTTGGAAAATGTTCTGCATACCATTTTCTTCTCTAGCCTGATTATTTTGTCTAAAGTCAACTTTAGCGGGGGGAAATGGCCGTGACTATCTATAGATAAGTTTGGTTTAATCTCCAAAGTGTTTAATTTCTTTAAATTGGTTTCCAGCATTTAAAAGTCAGGTATTGCACTGAACAGCTGATGTAGTAGGTTACATTGTCCAAAAAAATGGCAGGCCAGGCTCGGTGGCTCAGTCTGTAATCCCAGCACTTAGGGAGGCCGAGGCAAGTGGATTGTCTGAGCTCATGGGTTTGAGACCAGCCCGGACAACTTGATGAGACCTCCTCTTTACAATAAATAAAAAACAATTAGCGGGGTGCTGTAGAGCGTGCCTGTAGTTCTGGCTACTTGGAAGGCTGAGGCAGAAGGATCCCTGGAGCCCAGCAGGTAGACACAGGGGTGATCGTGAGTATACCACTGCACTCCAGCCTGGGCGATGGAGTGAGACTCCAACTCAAAAAAAAAAAAAAGGCTACAACAGCATTTTCCATCCTTGTTCCATGCCATTGTACATGGACTGATGAGGTCTAATACCCCTTCTTTTGAATATGACTGGACTTATGAACATGCTGGTAACTAACAGAATTGCGGTTAAGTCAAAAAAGGCAATGTAGCTTTTGTTTTGTTCTTTGGGATCTTCATATTTGGTGTCCTGGGCTGCCATGCTGTCATGAAGAGACGGAATGAGTATTCCAGATAACAGCCCCGATTAAGGTACCAGCTGATAGCCAGCATCGACTGCCATATATGAGAGAAGAATCCCAGGTGATTCTAGCCACAAATATTGGTTCATTCTTGGCTTCTGAGCCTTGCCAGCTGAGGCTCCAAATAGTGGAGCAGAAACAAGTCACCCCTTTTGTGCTTTGTTAAAATTCCTGATGCACAAAATCCATGAGCATAGTAAAAATGGCTGTTTAATTCTACTAGGTTCTTATGCAGGAATAGTATCTGGAAAGCTTAGACTTCCAGCTTTACTTGGGGAAGAAAAAAAAAAGGACAGGCACTATTCCCCCTGCTTTTTTACATTGACTACATGGCCACAATATACTCAAGTTGAACAAATTATAGTTGTTGTAGATAAAACACAGACTTTCCAGACCTCTACAGTCTCCACCACTCCTTATAGTAGTATACATTTATGGACATTCCTGATGCATTAAGTATGCAGTTTATATGTTAAATATGTTTCTTTTGTGTGTGTGTGTGAAGCTAGGCTTCTCCTCATATACCACTGAAACCAGTATTTTATCTTAGGTTCTTTATCTGTCTTTAATACTGTTTTTTTTTCTCCCTAACACATTAGGTTCTTGGAGAATTTAAGATGATCTAACACTTCCCATTTCTGAAGTTCTGATTTGTATACAGTTTGCCCAATATCTTCTTGTTTCCTACTGAAGAGTGTTTCCAATTCTGAATTAATCTAATGAGGAAAAATGACTGACATATTGACATGCCTTGATCTCAATAAATGATAAAGCAGGTTTTAATTACTAAGTGAGATACACTTCTAGGTTCTCATGGGAGACTTATTATATGACTAAGGAACATGGTTTTTCTAACTCTTCTTATTGGAGCTTCATAAGAAGTGATATAATGGTATATTTTTAAATACAGATTGACTACTTAGGCAAGTAGTTTTCATTGAAATTGACCTTAAGTTAGTTTAAAAAATAAAAAAAATACTATGAATATGTAATGAATAATTTGAGGAAACACATCATTTCTTTTCTAAAACTAACAGCAGTTATCCTAATTTCTTAAAATAAATATGTCAAACAAGAACTAAAAAAAGAAAAAATAGTGTTTATCAAGAGCCAGCTTTTCATCCTGTTAAGGTAAATTCAAAAAATATCAAATCTATTGTTTATGCATGCAGAGGTCTGTAGATGGCAGGAAAACACAACTAAATTATAGAATAACTGCAGGAAAATATCTCAAATCAAATAACATTCTGAAAATTCAATCTCATCATTGACTACAGCATTGAGACATAAAAGAATTGAATTACAAAATGAGGGTAAGTCACTTTATGGTGAACAGTGCCACTTAAATGAAAAGGATAAGCTGTTATATACTTATTATTATAACTTTTATTAAATTACTGGGTAACTGTAATGTCTCACACTTACATTTTCCTTAGAAGAGTTTCTGTAGACTCAGTATTGAATACAAGATACACATTAAACTTATAGCTTAATACAATAGTTAAATAATTTGCTTTTAATTTTTCTTGCTTGGAGGTGTCCTTTGGTCAAAACTTTTTGAAAAGCATGCAGATAACTCTCTATATTCTTCTGTTAAATTCTCCCTGGCCTGTTGTGGCATACAACAGAAGTCTGAATTGCCTCAGTTACAGGCAGTATTTGTTATTCTTTATGTCTAAGGCATATGTAGCAGATGTAGGTTTGAATGCAACACTGACTACTTGAATGTACTTGGGAAAGTCACTTAACATTTCTGAAGTTCAATTTTTCTCTATATAAAGTGGGGGAAATAAAATCCCTGCCTCATTGTGTAGTTGCAAGGATAAAATGAGATAAAGAGTCCCCAAACACAGCAGAGTAGATAGCACAATATTATTGTCAGCTATTATAAACCATTAGTTCTAGTAGCCTCTGAACAAAAGTAACCACATTTTCCATCTGGGCTCTGAGCTTTGAGGATCTAAGAAGTTGTACAAGGTGGTCTGAGAACCCATTTGTTCACCAAATGTATATGTATTATGTTCACTGTATATTCTGACTTTTTTTTCTAGCATATACGTGCTTTCTCATAAATAAAATACAAATTCATTTAAAAGCATTACTGTTTCCTTAACAGCCTCATGTCATTATTTATATCTTCAAGCAACTGACACTAATATGTACAATGACTAATTGTCGAAGTATGATCCCAATTGTGGACATTGTGGCAGATCTCTTCCCCTTGCCTCCCTACTTTCATTCTCCCCTCTAGCCTGCTCTCTACCTGGGGGACAACTAAGGGCAGCTCCATTGATGGCATCTGTTAGCTTCTGCTTCCTAATGGGTCCAGCCAATGGCAGCAATGGTAGGAGACTGGAAGGAGGGATGAGAATGAGGTCGGGATATTAACTCCCTGAGCTTCCTCCTTGTGCGATGGTCATGGCTGCCCTTCTGAATCAGAGGTCTCAGCTCTGGTCTCTTTCATTACTATTTTAGGTAGACCACCTCACCTTAAGGATACTAGTTCCAGGAGATCAAATGGTCTCTTGTGGTACTCTGTCACTGGAAATGATCCCCTCATTCAACTCTCCTCAAGTTATTCTAATTTAAGAGTTTCATTGTTTCCCCTATGGTGTAGGCCCTGATAGTTAAAGATATTAAAAAATGATCTTCATTCTAGAAAACTTTGTAACTTCTGTCTCATATTTCAGAGGAGTGTGTGTGTATGTGTGTGTGTGTGTGTGTGTGTGTGTATCTTGTTGCTTTCCTAGCACATTTGTTCATTAATCCACAGAAGGGAAGCTTCTTTTCCTAGATTGTGTTCCTTACTTGATTCATGCTTCAAGAAAACCAAAGGCTTTCATTTTAATATTTGTCTAACACATCAATCTACAGTTTAAAATGCATAGTGGAAAACTGTACAGTTTTAACTCTTTACATCCAAATTAAATTACTGTTAGAATCAAAGACACAAATTGGTCTTTTTTTACTTTCATTTGTGAAATTACCATTTGTATCTAAGTACATAAAAATTATCTTTGCTACATGTATGATTTGGTTTGGTACACATACGTTTTTTCTATAATTTGGGCATGGGGAAATGTTGGCAAAATCTTGTGAATTTACGTGATTTCATAAGGTTGACTTTGGAAAATGTTAGTGTAAATGTTAATGAGGAATATATAAAAAATAGGGTATCAGAACCTAAACAGAATTTAAATGTTTGGTCCAATTAAAGGTGTTAATCATAGGATGTAACTTGTCTTAAGCCAAAGACTTCAAGTGAGTGAGTTCCCCGGAAACTGCAATACTAGTCCTGCAATTTGAAGCTTTCATAATAAATTCATCAATCTGTTTCTTTACTGTTTCTCCTAATAGACACAGAGCAAGAGAAAAAGATGGTCGGAGACTATTCATATCATTGTCATCTTTACCAGTCATTAATATGTCACTCAGTTAAGCTGCCTCCTGAGGAATCTTTAGTGAAGTACCTTTTCTGATCCATTAAAATTTTTTTAGAACTAACGATACCTTACAAGATAACTGGGGATTAATTAAAACTGTTATAGCTTCTGAACTCCAGGTGAACCTTTGTAGGGTTGTTACCTTGTGAACTTCCCCTAGAATCTCTACTGAGGATGATATAATTATTCCATTTAGGCAACTGCCAGATTCTATTTTATAATATCACAAATTTTGTATTCACCTGTGCTAACTAGTCAATTAAAGACCGTTTTCTCTAAAGATTTTGATCTTTATCTTAGTTCTGCTAAGTCACACATATTCTATTGTTCTTTCTTCAAGATTCTAACTCAGTATTTCCTCTGATTTTGACTGCAATAGAGCTAAAATAATATTCGCATTATTTGAAAATGCTGGAGTATCCTGCTTTATGATGAAGGACCCAGCAAAGGAATATATTTATAAAAAATTGTGTATTTATTCTTACATGTTTAAACTTCAGTCACCTTCAAAGTACTCTCCGTTTGATATAATACACCTATTGAAATGTGTTTTCCACTGCTCAAAACAGTTTTTGAACTTGTCAAGTCTGATGCCTTGTAGTGTTTCTACTGTGTTTGTTTGTTTCACCTCTTCTACATTGGCAAAACATTTCCTTTTGAGGACTTTTTTTCTTCCAGAGAAACAAAAATATAAGTTGCTTGGGGTGAGATGGGGTGAATAGGGAGAGTGGGGTATGGGGGTCATGCTGTTTTGGGTTAAAAACCGCTGAACACTCAGTGCAGTATAGGCAGATGCCCTCATAAATCACCCATCATGAAATGGGCAAACTAGTTGAAAGAAATTCAAAAAAGGAAAAAACAAAAAAACAAAAAAACAAAAAAACTGGAGCTGAATGCAGCGGGGGAAGCCTGTACTACAAGGGGCCTATCCTCCAAAAGATAATCCTGTTTTTTGGGGGGTGGTTCCTCCTCATATTTCTCTTTATTTTTACTTCTTTAGAAATCATCTCCTTCTCAATCCAAATTTTACATTTCAAAGCTCAGCTAAAACAACCACCACTTGAAAAAAAAATTCTAGACTGATTCTTGTTGAAAATGAACTTTTTTTCACTCTTAGTTTCCTAATACTTGATTACCCCTTCATTATTACCCCAACATATTTGTTTAAATATATGTAACATACATGTGTTTAAATATACACAAATGTGTGTGTATATATATATATATATATATATATATATATATATATATATTAAATGACTCCTCAAACACATTTTCAGGATACATATATTCATATTTGATGTATATTCATATATATTTATATATAAAATGACTCAAATTTTTTGGAGAAAATATTAAAATATATTTAAAAATAAGTATTATAATTGTATGGTTTGTATTCTATGTGGCAGACATAATCACATAATAAGTGCTTATTTGACTGAACTGCTAATCTTACTTTCTGCTGACATAGTTGGACCAAAAAGAATAATATAAAGGTAGAGATCAAATATATTATCTAATAAATACTTTGGTGTTTATTCATTTCTATTACAAATTGGTGTTATATTTGAAAATTCTTCCTCACAGTTTTCTGATGAAATACTTCACTATTAAATGTGTTTACTTGTTTCTCATTAATCTATCCCAAAAATCTTTATTGAGAACCTCTAGTGTACCAGAGACTATATTAGTATCAAGGAAAAAATTATGACCAAAATAGACACTTTATAGTTATCACAAATACAGAACATTAGTATCACTGCAACTAATTACATGATCTACTTCCTTTGTCCCTTCTGGGTTAGCACTGATCTATCTGAGAAGCACATAAATATTTTGTCAGTACATACGATACATGTAATTCTGGATCTTGTATTCTCTTTGAGGAATGAGGCTCTTATTTTGTATCTTCATAGTATACAACATCTTGGGCCTGACAGTCACACACTCAGCAATCATCCTTTCAGCATATAGCCATGAAAGACCTAATGCCTGGTATTCTGAGGGGTATGAGAGTATATCAGACAAGGATTTGAGGCAAATAGCAAAAGTAATAAGGACCATGAACACAAGTAATCCCAATGCAAGGCAGAGAAACAAAGTGCTATAGAAAAGTAAAGATGTGGTGCTGAGAGAATTCACAGCAGAAACGAATTATTTCCAAATAAAGGACGAAGAAAAGACTTTTTGCAAGAGTTGGCTTTTGAGCTGGGCCTGAAAGGATGGGAAGAATTTAGCCATAAAAAATTGAGTGGATAGGAAAGGGGAAAGAGAAGGCAGGAAAAGTGCATAGAAAAGGCCCTTTCCCATATAAATCTTCATTATAATAAGATAAAATGTATTTTTTTCAGAATTATTCCATATTGCCATCACTTTTTATATATGTGTGTTAAATAATTCTAGTGTTCACTTTTCAAATCTTCAAATATAGTTTATCCTAATCCTCTATTTTCTTATTCCTTGTTTTTAGGATCAGGTAAGCCCATTTAATCTCATCAGAAGAAAGACATAGAAAGTTCATTTTCAGAAAATTATCCCAAAATGATTACAATCTAAATGTAGTTCTCCAGACTACGTAAAATAATTATTGTAGTCTATTGTAATTGTGTTTGTAATGTATAGTAATTATGTTTTCTATCAAGTGTTTGTGAAACAAATTATAGAACTGTTATCACTATTTTTATGCACTAATATGTAATATGAACTAATTTTGCTATCACGATTTTTATGTACTAATATGTAATGATGAACTAATATTTTGATTGAAAATATTAGCAGATGCTCTAAATATGTAGCCAACTTGCATACAGTACTCATTTAGTGTCTGTGACGTGATGCAAAATTTACCCACATCCTAAATAACTGTGCTGTGTTCCAATATGTAATTGAGACAATTAAGATATTATCCAGAGCAGAAACTCTTGGCTCATGATGGCTTCTCTATTTAACCTACTGCAAATCAACCAGTGACTCGGTGTCAAACAGAGTCATTTCCATAGTGATATTTTAAGTCATACTTAGCTTTAAAGGTATTGGCTCACACTCATATTTGTCCTAATTGCCCACAGTATTCTCTCTAAATAAAATTCCCCTTCACCTGTTTCACTATGTTGTCCCTCAGGAAAAATCCAAACTTCTGCAGTACATAAAGCTGCTTCATTTTTTGTCATCCCTCCCGCAAAGATTGCTTAAGAAACATTAAAGAAGACTTATTTGTTAAGTCTCCTTGGGTGTTAATAAAGTCGGTCATAAGTGATTAATGATATAATGATTTTACAACATTTAGCTTCATTGACTTCTGTAAATAACATAATGGGGAAAATCATTTAACTATGAAAGAGCCCATCTCTATTTTCCTATAAAAATTGTAAACTTTTTTTTTTTTTTTTGAGTTGGAGTCTCACTCTGTTGCTCAGACTGGAGTGCAGTGGCCGCTCCCGGCCACTGCAGCCTCGACCTGCTGGGCTCCGGCGATCCTTCCGCCTCAGCCTTCCAAGTAGCTGGAATTATAGGCGCCCACTACAACGCCCAGCTATTTTTTTTGATTTATTGTAGAGATGAAATCTCACTTGCCCAGGCGGGTCTCGAACCCGCGGGCTCAGGCAATCCACTCACCTCAGCCTCCCAAAGTGCGGGATTACAGGCTGAGCCACTGAGCCCAGCTATTTGTAACCTTTTTAAAGAAAAAAAGTAAGTGATTGATTTTTTAAAAATGTATTTGTTTTACCCAATTTTATCTGTAAATGTCAAAAAAGTTGAAGCCAGACTCAAAAATCAACATATCATATTGTATTGTATGACATATTGTATTGTATTGTATGACATTCTAGAAAAGACTAAACTGTGGTGACAAAAAACAGATGGTAGTTCCCAGGGACTGGGTATGAGAGAAAAGTGGATATCAAAGGGCCATCAATAAATATTTTGGGGTAATATAAATGTTCCATATCTTAATTTTGGTGGTAGTTACACGGTAGTTACATTTGCTAAACTCATATAACTGAACTCTAAATGGGTACATTTTATTGTATATAAACAGCACATCAATCAATAAATCTGACTCTGAAGGAGTACAAGTTCATTGATATAACAAATTTTGGGCCAATCCAAAGAGGTATATCCAACAATCATTAATAGACCCATCAAGGAAGTAAAAGAATTCTTGATTCCAAAGACGTTTTAAGAATTTTCCTCCTTTCATCATACCAATAACATTTTCTTATCTTTTGTTTTACAAATAAAAATTAAATTTTAGGGAGAAGAAAGTCACATTTAACAAATGCCTTGCTTTTATTGTTGTTTTAATTATGAGTTTACTAAAAAAAACTTGAAAAATAACTATTTAAATACATGCTTGTTTAATAAGTTGATTGGTAATAATAATCATCCAGTTTCAGAACAACATACTACTATTTCATTGTTTGCAACTGCAAGATTATTGTATTTTACTTCTCACAATCTATAAGCATCTTAATAATACAGAAAGATAATGGAGGAAAACTGCTGCTAGAAACTGTCGATAATATAACTGATATCCAGGTTCAAGAAATGAAATGGAGATAATCCCGAGAAGGATGCCTTAGATAGCAAATGCCTTACCTTTGTGTTTGGGTCGCATAGCTGTTGTCATAAGCCTCATATGTCTGGTCATCATATTCACCTCCATAGCCATCATCATAACCCTGGGGCAGAAAATGGTAGAAAGACCTCTTAGCAATCAATTGGATTAACTTTGGTCTTTTTTAGATAGTGTCATTTTATACAAGGTGACTTTGGTTTAGTTTTCATGTTTGGTTAGTGACCATATATCATGTTTTATTTGATGAACAATTCCTACATAACCTTGATTAACATTTCATGGGCCAGGTATTAATGTTTATTAATTAAGCTCAGAATATCATTGAAATAGTAATGCCTACTCTATGATTTATTTAGAATTTTAATCAAAATAATTTTTAAAAATATTTGGGTAGATAAGAACAACTGTGATAACCTAAGGGTGGTGCTAGTGTACTTGTTACAACCCCACTGGGAGCTTTTATCTTGTCCTAATAATAATAATAATAATATAGAAACTATAAAGTACAGGATACTTAAATTGTGGTCAACTTTCAGTAAAAAATATGGAGTCATTACTACAAAAATAAGGAAAGAAAGAAAGGAAAGAAGAAAGGAAGGAAAGAGTGAAATAAAGACCTTTTACTTTGTTGCACATTTTATAATTTCTACATCTCATAAATAAAATAATGTTGTGTGGTGAGTTTTATTACCTGACTAAATTACACTAACAAAGCTAATGCAAACTTGTCATTGCAGCATGTGCAAGGAAGCTAGAAATTATACACTCCAGTTATCAATCATTATATGAATGATTTAGTTTTATTTCCCTTTGTGGTCATTAACTTTAAACCTTAGCCATCCATCTTGATTACTCCCTGCTTCTGGAAAAACCTTCAGGTTTTCTGCCTCTGATGCTATGCATCTCTTTCTCTGGAATACAATTGCATCCCACCCTATCAATTCATAACTTCATTTCAGTCTGGAGACTTACAAATCTCTTTTTTACCTTGTTCAACAATTACAACAGAAAATGTCTAGATGTGAAATCTTGAATCTTGACTAAGACTTTTGAATCCATTTAATCCAAAGACTAATATTTTTCAATAACTTAATGAAGTTTTAAAATTATTTCATTATTTCTTCTTTTCAATGTGGTTTACCCTTTACATAATGCTATTACTTATATATGAGGTTTTCTGAATCTAACTTCCACTTCTATTTTTTCATTGCATCATATTTTTGCTCTGCAGTATGGAATAGCATCTCTATTTGATTTTTGAATACCCTAATTTCTTACTGAACTGAAATTTTTTTAATATTCTAAAGTTAACTTTTTTATTTATAGAAGAATGACATGTAGATTGTTTAAATATGGTACACAAGCGTTTATGTCCCAAAAAGTAGTTTTTTGTCTTGCTTTCCTTCAACTTCTAGTTCTCTTTCAATCTTTCTGTCTATTATCTTATAATTTATTTATGTGTTATTAAGTAATATAAGTTATTATTGGCTTGAATTATGAATTTTATCATTTGTTATCGACTGGCCATTCGGATTGTTAACTTCTATCATAGATTCTTCCCTATATATATATATTTTTTTGAGTTGGAGTCTCACTCTGTCACTCAAGCTGGAGTGCAGTGGCATGATCACAGCTCATCGCAACCTCAACCTCCTGGGCTCAGGTGATCCTTCCACCTCAGCTGGGACTACAGGTATGTGCCACCATGCCCGGCGATTTTGTTTTCATTTTTTTTGTAGAGACGAGAGCTTATTATATTGCCTAAGCTGCTCCCAAACTCCTGGGCTCAATGATACTCTCACCTCAGCCTCCCAAATTGCTGGGATTACAGGTGTGAGCCACTATGCACAGCGCCATATTTTTTCTTTCTTTTTTTTTTTTTTTGAATTGGAGTCTCACTCTGTTGCCCAGACTGGAGAGCTGGAGTGCAGTGGCCGCTCCCGGCCACCGCAGCGTCGACCTGCTGAGCTCCGGTGATCCTTCCGCCTCAGCCTTCCAAGTAGCTGGAACTACAGGCACGCTACCACGCCCGGCTAACTTTTTGATTTATTGTAGAGATGAGGTCTCGCCAAGTTGCCCAGGTAGGTCTCGAACCTGTGGGCTCAGGCAATCCACTCACCTCAGCCTCCCAAGGCGGGGGATTACAGGCTGAGCTATCGAGCCCGGCCCATATTTTTTCTTATACTTAACTTCCTAAATAGCTTCATCATAATTTCTTGTTAAATAAATAGTCTAGGTCAACATTATTATTGAGCAATAATACATAATTATTATTTACTGATTATCTTAGTTGAGTCCTATAATTCCATTTTTATTCTCATACCCAATTTCATTTCTCTTAAAGTTAATAATTGCTCATTCATTTTATTATTTTCTTGGTTTTCTAAATATTTAGAAATGTCCTCAATTGTTCCAATAGTCATATTAAACTAGCAATAATATTTCCAAACCATCAAATTCAAAACCATCAGATAATCCATCGTTTCCTTGTGTGTTACATAGAGACTACCTCCTAAAGAACCACATCTTTGCCCTCTGGTCCAGACTAATGAATTTCTAGGCCTGAAATCAGAGAGGTTTTCCTAAGACCGCTTTCATCACTGCTTGTGTTGAACTCCCTTTTGCCAGATTTCATCTTTTCCTGATATCATTTCTTGCTGAAACACCTCTTTCAGAAATCTCTATTAAAAGACACACTGAAAAAAAATATTTTGATCCTCTATCTCCCTCTGTGTCTCTCTTACTTTCTTTCTGTCTCTGGCTCTCTCTTTTGTTTAGCTTTACAATCCCCTCCTCTTTCTACCCCAGCTTTTTTATTTTTATTTTTTGAGTAAAAATTTTAAGTTATACAGAAAAGTTGGAATAATAGCACAATGGAAACCCATCTATCCTTCACCTAGATCCACCAATTGTTAACGTTTTGTCTCATTTATATTATCTTATGTAAACATGTTTTCTAAATAATTTGCAAATTTATTTCAGAATCATGACATTGTATCCTGAAATACTTCAGCTTGCATCTCCTGAGGGTAAGGATATTCTTTTTTGCAAATACAATATTATTAATCCTAAAAATCCACAATTATTCCATTATACTGTGATGTTTCTAGTCAGATTTCTGCAATTGTCCCAAGCGTTTATGAATTTTATAGCTATTTTTATCTTTACAGCTATTAAAAAATAAAGAATCCATTCAAGAGTTGTGAATTGCATTTGGTGAATATACTGCTTAGTCTTCTTAGAACTAGCATAGTTCTTCAGCCTTTTATTACTTCCCATAATGTTGACTTTTTAAAGTAGTCCAAATCAATTATTTTATAGAACACCTCATGTCCTGAATTTGTCTGATTATTATCATAATTATATTCAAATTCAATATTTTTTGAAAGGCTACTTATTACATGTATGATATTATGTTGTACATTTACATGACTGGAAATTTTTATAAAGTAGTCCAAATCAAGTATTTTATAGAACACCCCATATCCTGAATTTGTCTGATTATTATCATAATTATATTCAAATTAAATATTTTTTGAAAGGCTATTTATTACATGTATGATATTATGTTGTACATTTACATGACTGGAACTTTTTAAATTCTCATCTCATACTTAAGTTACTCTTTGAGCCTAGAAGTTAGGCTGAAAAAATTATTTTTAATCAGAATTTTTAGAGCTTTGATTCAATTTTTTTAACCATTGCATGTTGGTGTTGAGAATTCTTGCTACTTATACATAACCTAGATTTGTTTTGTCTCTTTTTTATTTCTCTCTAAATGCTTTTACAATTTTTATCTCTGGTGTACTGAAATTCCACAAAGTGATGATTTTGTGTGTCTATTTATTTGCATTCATTGTGTTGGGTGGCTTATCTTTCTTTAGTGGCTTATCTTTCTTTCTGGAACTCTTACTAGTGGTACTGTATCTTTTGGATTTGTACAGTAATTTTATTTTTTTCCCCTATGATAAGTTTAAAAATTTACTCAATGAGGAAATCCTATAAGTTTATTTTCCAATCATTCTATGACATATTTCACTTCAGTTACACACACTCATATATTGACAATTGTTAGACTGTGGCGTAGATATTTTCATGTTCTCAGATGGAATTCAAGCATCCTATTCTTAGCCCAAAGCCTCATCTCCTGTCTAGTGGTACAAGTTGATATCATATTTGGAATTTCTTAAAGCTAAGAGAGTCAGGACAGTCCAGTACTGTATCCTGAGGATCTACCTGTCAGTAACTAGGAGATCAATGATATCTGATACAGGTATCTCATGGGGTGCATATATCTTTTCAAGCAACTGGTTCTTGGTTGTCCATCAAGATTGTAAACACCTTTCCCTCACTTTCATCTCTTATTAAGGACTCAAGAATTCTAACTTCTAACAGTAGGCAAGCTAGTTTTAATTTGTTTACTTTTGTGTTTGTGTTTCATGGCAAGGAGCCGGAAAAGCCAGAGATGGAGTAGGTACATGTCTTTAGAACTCCAATTTTCCTGAATTCTCTATGTTTCCCCCCCATTTCCATCTGTTGAAATGCTACTGATCCCTCAAGGTCATTTTAAGTGATACTATCTTCAGGAAGCTTTTCCTGTTTCTACCAACCATATGGTAACACTTAGTCTTCTGAATTCCATTAGCCTATTTTTTCTCACCAGTACTTAGAATGCTCAAACATGTACTGTATTTATATTTCTACAATTTTCTCTTTTTTTAGAATTTAAGCTTCTGAAAAACATGAACCGTATCTTAGTGAATCTCTTTTTGTTAAATGTATTAGGGCACTTAGCATAATGTATTCCATACAGAGGTCATTTAATAAATATGTATTACATTGTTCAATTAGCACAAAAGAGATTATCTTCATGCAGTGTAGTTATGGACTGATGCAAATTAGTTTTCACTAAAAGAAATATTTCAGATGATAAGTTTATAGTGCTATTGTTTCTATTTATGTCTTTACTATTTGATTTGGGAAGATAATTTTATTTTACTTCTTATTTATGTTTTTACTCTTTTTAAATGCTATATAGAAAATCCACAGAATAGATAGAAATATTTCCTTTTAACCCATGATTCCATAAAGCATATAGTACAATGGTCCTTAAGTAACTATACTTACTGTAAAAGAGGAAGTAAATGTGCATACATATATATGAACTGTTTTTGTTTTCTAATACTCGATGTATTCAGACCATCTTTTTCATAAGAAATATCTATACACATTAATATTTATAAATGTATATGTATATATGTCCATGTTTCAAATGTCCAGTACTAAAACATTAAACGATCATTAGAGCAGTTAAAAAATGAAAAGTATTACTATGTTTAGTATGCCGACATTGTATTATAAATATTAAAAAAAATAATAAATTATTCATGAGCTTATCCTCATTGCATAAGTCAGATAGTTTTCCTAATGCTAACACTAAGGGAGTGGGTGTCTTTCTGAATAACAGGGGAGAAAGCAAGGGTATTCTGGAACCTAGGGTAGCAAGACACTATAGTGGAGTTACGAAGGGTACGGAGTCCAGCTTTACTCTACCTGCATTCAAATCCTGGATCCCATGCATTCAAATTCTTGGCCAATGTGTAACCTTAGCCAAGGTTGTAATCTTTCTGTACCTGTTTCTTTACTTGTAAAATTGGAATCATATCAACTAACTCATAAATTTGTTGTAAGGCCTTAACCATATAGCACTGTTCCTAAAAAGCACACATACCATGTCTGACCTAGAGTGATTGTTCAAAAACTATTTACTGGTATGGTGAATTAAGCAGTCTTTGAATAATACTTTTGTTTGTTTTTATGGAGACTTCAGAGACAACATGGAACTCTTGAGGACAAATAGCAACAGAATAGAGTTTTAGAGAAAAAGAAAGGCAGCCAGAGAATTATGGTCTATTCTGAATTTTTTTATCAAGAGTTAGGCCCATCTCCTTTCTTGAGAATTTGGAATTGGTATTAAGATTCTTGTTCAGTTTAGGTTCATTCACCCACTCATTCCATAAACATCTGTTTAAGCACTTATTACCGGGTAGGCACTGCTCTAGGAGCTAGAGATTTGGCAATTAAAAAAAAAAAAAAAAGACCACACACAAAAAAGAGAAGAAAATCCAAGAGAATTATATGGAAGGACAATTACGAAAAAGGTCCATATCTACAAAAAAAAATCTGGAGTGATTAGGTTGGGGTTCTCCAGAAGTTTTGTGAAAGATGAGCTTCCTTTTGTTTTTCTAAGTCTAGAGATGAAGTACTGCCAGTAAAGTTCTAGAGCAAAAGGAAATAAACTCAGAAGCAGAGAAGGGTGAGAATAACTGACTGAGATCCCTCATATACATATGGGATCAACAAGCAGGTCCTGATGCACTGATTTAAGTCATAGAGTTAGCATAGCTTGTGGGATTTCCTGAAGAATCTTGAAAACTCTTCAGACTTAGGGAAGAGCAAAGATAGAGCATAGAATGTTTTACATAATACAGTTTTTGTTAAGGCCAACAGAGTTCTAGGAAAAAAGGGAACTAAAATTCAAGGAAACCATGGGGTTTTCTTAAGACAAGTAAAAATATGGATTGTGCTAGTGATGTTCTAAGAAAAATCACTAAAGTAGACATGCTCCCTATAAAGCCCTCAGTATCTAAAAGAGATTCCAAGTGAATATGAATATTCAACTAAGACATTGAACCATGAAAGATAAAAATTATGAAAATGACATTTTCCCCCCATCTTATTTTGATGTTGCCTTTGAAGAAATTATTATCTTATAACATCCTGGCCTTATTAGTATATTTCTACTAAAAAATTAAGATTGTTTTATGCCCCTTAAGTTATTAGAGTCTCAAAGCAGAATTTCCTAAAGTACAAAGAGAAAATCAGATGAGCCAGTAAAACCCTCCTTAATCACTTAACACTTTTAACTTTATTTTTTCTAGCAGTAGAGAGATGATTTGGTATCTCCCTCAAAAATGAAAATAACCAAGGAGATATGAGTCATTCCTTTCTGGAACATGGTTATGAAGAATATCTTTTCTCTCTAAGATTTCTTCATATTTGTGAAGTTACACATTCTTTAGATTTTTATTCTTTGAGTCAAATAAAAAACAGGCCCTTACATGATCCTTATGCAACACAATCTTGGCTATTTTCTGAATCTTCACAAAGTCCTCCACAATTTATTTATGGTACAATGTGAAATATAGGCCTAAAATGAAGATCTGAGAAATGATGAAAGAAGACAATTTATTTGCAGTTTCTTATAAATTATGGATCACATTATATATTTGAGTATTGGGCAAAGTAGCCTTCAGAACAGATACACATTGCTATAAGCACATATCTTTACAAAGTCAGCTCTTTTCAAATCTATTCTGCATAATTTATTTTTCAACTTTAATATGCCTACTAATTTCTCAGTTTAATGAGGTCATTGACTTAAACACTCATTCTTGAACTATGACTTCTTTTTTTTTTAAATTTTGTTGTTTTTTTAAATTGTGGTATAATTTACATAAAATAAAATGCACAGGTTTTAAGTGTTCATTTCAATAAACTTGTCAAATTTTTATACAGCAAAGTAACCATCATGTAAAGCAAGATAACAAAAATTCCTAAAATCACCTAAAGGTTTCTTTTGTCCCCTTCGGTCAATTCCAATTCTCCAAGAAGCACTTACTTTCTGATTTCTTTTGCTTAACAAGAACTATGACTTCTATGCTAGTTTTGAGTTGTCAAATCTAAATAATATTTACTGTACATTTAAGCTTAAAATAATAGTAATTCATCAAATTTTGTATTAACCATTGAACTATCTATTATCCAGGCTTTAAACATAAAAGAAGACTAAGACATAAATTCTGTCTTTGAGAAGTTCTTATCCAGTGGTGTTCTGGTAAACGCTTAATAATTTTCACTGCAAAAAATTGTATATATATGCACATATACATATACATTTATATGCATTTTACTAACATAAAGCACACAATTTACAAATAGAATATAAAATTTGTTATAAATTCTACATATATATAATTTGTATGACTTGGAAATTTTTGGACAAAAGCCACTGTAAGTTTTTATAACTTTATTGCAACAATAACATTCCAATGAATCACAGCATAGATAAATAATTGATTACCATCTGACTCAGCAAAGATGTCTATGCTATTGATGAGCATGCATAGTTTTGACACGAATGTCAATATGACATTTTAGTTTATGTTTATCAGCAAAATGAAAGTAAAATCTCAAATATATATATCAGAAGCTTACTCATTTGTTACTGCTAGGATCAAAGTTGTTCTAAATAAGAGAATAGTTTTCACACACTGTAAGAATATTTCCTCCATTTTGTGTTCTATTTACAATATAAGGGCTATAGACATATACTTTTAAGCAAAATCTGCATTATTAACATCTTCTTCATAGCTTTCTTGTCTAGATAATGAATAAAACAATATGTCACATCCTGGCTTTTAGCATTTGCCATTATCGTAGGTGTAAAAACTCTTACCACAGCAAATTTCAAGCTATCAACATGTTATCAATGTGAATAAATTTGGGCAGAAATGAACGTTAGCACACCATTATATATTATTTCCACCATTCAGGTACAATAGATGCAAATAACTTAAAGAGCGTGGAATGTAATATAATAGATAATGATGAGCCTGCAAATGTGTACTATCTTGATCTTTCATATAATTTTAAAAATTCTGAGTTCACATAATTTAGCTTTTAATAATGGCTGTGTTTCACAGTCAATTCACAGATTTTGTAAAAATTTTGCAAGGAATCTTCTGAGGCAGCGTGAGTTGGTTCTAGCACACCATAGCTTTCCGCTTACCAGAGGAGATCAAGAAATGTAGACACAATCAAAATGCCAGTGGATGTACTCCAAGAGTATGTAATAGGTGCTATGAGAGCACATTGAAAAAATGCCTAAACCAGTCTGAGGACTCTCCAAGGAGAATTTCTCAGGGAAGGTCTTGTTTGAGATAGGTATTTGAGGATAAACAAACATCTTCCAGGTGGACAAGCAAGTAAAACGAGAGCATTCCATTTCCAAGCGCACCACGTGTGAACACATGGCACCATGAAAGAAAACCTTTGGTTCTGTGAACTGCTAGTAGCTGGATCTACTACAGCATAAAAGCTTAGGAAATAGTAGGCAGTTAGGAGCAGACACTGGTCAGGTCTGAAGAGCTTTCTATTACATGATAAGGGGTTTATCTGTATCCAGTAGGCAAGGACAACATTGAATGGTTTCACAGTAGAATGACAACATTTAGGTCAGCATTTTGCAACTTTTATTTGACTACAAAATAAAAAATTCCAAGTCTTTTGAGATGTGGCTCCATTTTTCCACTACAGGTGTATTCTTGAATATGCTATTGTAGTTACTGTGAAGTCCTTGAATGATAACTTCAACATCAAAATCACCTGTGACTTTATTTTCTCTCTTGGTTTTTATTGATTTGATATTGTTTTTAACGTGCCTTGTAATTTTTTACTGAACTCTCGATATTGTGTGTGAAAATTTGTGAAGGCTTTGGCTGATGGTATTTTCTTCCAAAGAGAAATAAGTGTTTTCCTGACAGGCAGCTGGAATAGCAATAGGTAACCCTGATATCATTAAAAGTTGGTTTTAGGCGATTGGAAATTGAGGGTTTAAATCTTCAACAGTCTGAGCTAGAGATATTACTCAGGAAGTCATCGAGATATATGTGTGCAGGGTGTCTACTGAGAAAAGCGGCTTAGTCTACACCATGTTCTACAAGAACACAATGTTACAAGTTCTACCTCTCTCCTAGGAATTAAAGTCATAGCATCAGCTGTTATAAATATAGTTTATGCAAAAAGACGCCACTCTATAAGGAAAATTGGTCTTGAACTTACCTAAAAGATATTATCTCCTGAAAGGCCTTATAAAATCCCCATGCCATTTTTTTTCTTAATATAGACTTGTAAATATTTCTGGTTCTACCCTTGTGTGCACTGCTAATCCCTAGACATGAAATTTTAAAATTCTGAAAAAATGGAAACATAAACAGAATATATATGAAATTTCCTCTAGATACAGTTTTTTAAATCATCACAAATTTATGAAGGCTAAGGTTTTTGAAGATTTCTTGTAACTCAGAAAAGGGAATCGCACCAAATAGTTTGTCTTGCACCACATATCTTGGAAATTAAAAAGGTTTCCAAAATATTAGTTTATGTCACTGAAAGTCTAGTCAATTTTTTAAATTAAATTTGCCTATTTAAAAAGTTAAGTAGAACCACAGGAAATTGGCATGTTTGTAGGTAAAAAATGGCCAAATGTTGGCAATTTCTTAAAATTCAAGCTAACACTAATAATAGAAACGATAAAACTGACATATTTTTATCAACTAAAGAGAATTAAAAACATCCTGTATTGCTAGTAAGTTACTTGGCTTCCAGAATAAGATCCTTTGGAAATTTAAAGACATGAAACATCACCCTAACTCTATATTTACCCAAATTTATTTCAGTGCTTCAAAATGTAACAGGTCTTGGTGACAGATTTGGCATTTCTTAGCATTTCTTCACTATGGGCTTTATTTTTTTAAAAGTCAGTAGGTATTAAAAGAAAACATATAAATTATAGGAAATAATGTGAAATGTTCTGATACATTTGAGAGAAAAAGAAAATAAAATCAAGCAAGCAATAATAAAGAACCATAAAACATTCTAGAATTAAGTAATTTAATTATGAGGGTCAAGATCATAAATTTGTCACCAAACACTAAAATGCTAGGCACGAAAGCAATTTGCAAATGCTGCCCTTTTATATTATTGAATGCAATTAACAGGTCAGATAGGAACTTGACATTTAACTTTCTTTATGAAGTGTGGTTAATTTTTAAAATCGTGTTCCTTTCTTGGCTTAATGATTTAAACCATAAAATGCATACGATGTGCACTTCATATATGATCTCTTGTTACTTTTAAAACTTCATGGCAATTCAAGTTTTAAAACATATCATAATATATTATTAAAACAAAAGCTAAACATGAAATTCCCATGTTTTAAGAGGCAGTATTGCTTTAGGATATAAATTGTCAGTGCTCGTGACAAATATCCTCTTTACCATTTTCTTTTCTCAAAAATTTTATATGAATTTCTCCCTACATTTTTATCATACATTTTATCTGGGATATTATATAGATGAGTTTCTTGTAAAATAGAAAACATTTTAATAGTAACTTTCATCTCTTTTTTCCCACTGAAAGAATGCCTGGATTATTGTCTGGTTTGGGATGGTATGGCAATGGATACTCCCTAATGTATAGCTTTTATTACTGATGCAGTTGGTTCACTTGATAGGGGAAGACATCATGTGTTCAAAACAATACAAAATCATAATAAGAGTTCACACTGTCAGTGGGAATCATGACACCTAAGAGTCTAAGCTTTGCAATTAGGCAATATGCTTAAATTGTTGGGGCTTTCTATGGAAATCAGTGAATAAGTACATAATAAGTGGAAGGTATTATAGAATACATTTGTCTCCTATGGAAATTGTAGATACTAAACATTTTTTCTCTTGTGCATGTATACTCAGTATGAAGGCTAAACATTGCACCTTTCTGAAATCTAGCTTCTTTGGAAATTAAAAGCTCCTGAGGAACTATAAGACCATCTTTGACAGCCATTCCTATGCAACTCAGTATTCTACACTACTAAATTAATCTCTGGAGAGACTAATTCTAACTTTTAAATCAACCAGCAAAATCAAATAACAAAACTCAATGTGGAGTTTATGCATATTTAAAGATAAAATTAATAATATCCTATTCAAGTGAACAATATCCAAATTCACATATAATAAGATATATAACAAGCATGTATTGGGAGGCCAGTAAGTGTCAATATGTGAAGTGTTTATACATACCATATTTTGCTAAAAACCTAAATTAACTCTCTATGGCACACTCTGTATTTTTATACCCACTTGACAGATAAGGAAAATGAGAAATAATTGTACGAGGCCTCAGTACACTAGGAAGTGCCCTCAGTACACTAGGAAGTGCCCTAGCTAACACTGAAACTCAGTTCTCTGACATAGTCTAGTATTTAATCTCTAGTTGCTTTACTAAAAGCATAACATTGTTAATGGCAAAATAGAATTCTCATGGCTGTTTTTAAAACATTTGAGCAAGTTCATAAAGCAGCACAAGCACAGTTTGAGTTTTTTAGCTGTTAAAACATGTACCGAAGAAACAGCAAAACATTGGGTTAATTTTACATTTTACTATTAAAAAGTATATTTTATCTTTAAATGAATATATAGTTTTGTCTGAATATAAAATGTCGAGAACTCTGAAGAGTTGGGATTTTAATGTACTTGTAAGTTAACAAGCTGGCCTATTACTGCTTCACGGATGCTGGCAGAAGACCTGAAACTCTTGGATCTGAAACATTGGTTTGTCTCCGTTCTCCATGGGCCCCACATCCCACAGGAGCAATGCAGATGGAGCTAAGTTAAATGCTGTTCACTCAGTGGGCTGTATTGTAGGATGGAGACAGAGAGCTCATGAAATTTCGAAGGGAAGTGGAAGCAAACCTACTCTTTCTTTGGGGGAAATGTTAATCCATTTCTAATGTTGCTAGCTGCAAGCACACTACCGATGAATAGCCCAGGTAAAGAATAATTAGGGCCTTGTATTCTTGGTATATCCACCCAGAAAGTACTGGAACACTCAGGTAGTTTGTGTCTCCTAATAAGTGATGAGCAAAACACATGAAATCTATGGATCCTTCAAAAGTGAGTTACGGTATTGAGGAAAGGAGGGAAGCTTATACTGCTTTCTGATTTATTTGATACCTGAAGGCGAGGTCAGCAGATGACAATATGCATTTTTATCTCTTCAGCAAAATTTAGCATGCTTTCTCCTTTTTATTTTGCATTACTTTTTCTTCTAGATTTCTTTTATGTCATATCCAATTGGCATATGGCAATAAGCATTGTCAATTGTGATATCCCATCTCCTAAAAACATAGATATTTTAGCAAGGCTCCCCAACTCTTCCCCTGAAGAGAGTATTAACATTTTTTATCACAACAGTTCCAAAACTGCTTCCCTTCATTGGAAATAATGACTGAAAATTAATTTCCAAGGCTTTTACAAGTTTCAAAACTCATTGAAAGGACAGACCGAGAGCCAAAAGCCATTTTTCTTCTTGTTCTTAAACCCTGACACAATAATGAGAAAGTAGAAGCTATGCTTTTGGAGAAATGCACACTTTAGGTAAAATTAACTTTGCTGACTTTGTCTCTTCAGAAACAGACTTCCTGGTGCCAGGTATCAGGGGTATCTCATAGTGGCAATCAAGTTTGCCTAGAGTAGAGGTAATGTACAAGGCCTAAGACATCATGCATTGGGCAAGGATTATCAAAGTCACAAGACGTGTAATTACAAAAGTTATGACCGCTCAGAGGGGGAGCAGGTAGGGATTCGATCTTCCAGGAAATTGGGCACTATCTACAAGGAAGCCAAGGATCCCCTGAAGCTACCCACTGGGAATGCCTAGGAGATAAGGGGAGGTACACCCTCCATTAGCTCTAAGGAATGTCGTTCGGGAAGGGGCAAGAGAATTAGAATCCTTGTCACTCCCTTCTCTAGGTGCTATGATAATGTGGGTGGACATGGTGGGTCTCTGTGGCACAGGTTCTCCAAGACATCCATGGGTGGTCAATAAGGAAGTCACATCAGTCATGTCTACCTGATTGCAACATCTCCAAGGAAAAGGATTTAAGCCAGGGCTTTGGTGGGCTACGGAGCCACACTCACCTAGAGTGTAGATCTGCTCCCTGTCTATGGGGGGCAAACTTTTCTTAGGTAAATCTTTTCTTCTCTCACCTCTTTGTGTGTTGCAATTCTTTGTATTTACTCAGATCTCTGGGTTGACAGCGCGGCACCTCCGGCATGCCGGCTCCAGCAGTGCTGCGCCTTCCTGTGCCTCTCCATCCATCTACCCTCATCCTGTCCGTGCCCTAACAATGCCCACATGTTTCCCCATACCAAGTTTCCCTTTTTAAATTCTTGCATTCAGTTGAAAAATCAAAAATGGTTTCTTTGAGACATGACCCTGGCCATTTCTCCATTTACTGGCTTTTGGAATAAAATCACCTTCCTTCCACCATTTCTTGTGCTTGCTTATTTTGGTTTGCTAGCAATAAGTGGCTATGCTCAGGTTGGTTACATTGTGATCTCTTAATCCACTTTACAGACTAGAAAAATTTTTATCTTTGATTTCTGAGTTACTTTTTGGAAGCTGTCTTGTTAATACATAGCCAACTTGTATCCCCATCTTGGAGACAGAGATGAAGGCAAAGTTCAAATATTCTTAGCCCATATTCTGATCTCTCATTGTTGGCACTGTTCATGAATAAAGCCAGAAAAGAGCCCATTCAACTAGAACTGCCTAATACTTAGCTAAAAGGGCATTGAACTTGGAATTTAGATATGAGATCTTCTCTATTTGCTATAGTCTGCTGTATTTCAATTGAACTAATCTGGGACATTTATATAACTCCGTCAGGTCTCAGTTTCCTCTTTTGTGAAATAGGGATGCTTTTTGACACAGTGTTGTGAGGATATGATATCAGTTTACATATGTGGAGGAGTACTTGATACATAGACTCTCAATAGATGCTAATTATGCTGACTTCCAACCTAGACTTTTTTTTGGAGCATCATTTAAAACAGCAGCCACATTCTATTCACTATATATTGGCTAAAGAATAAAGATGTTTCCAACTTCAGTTTGGCAGTTTCAAACACACAAATTAGATAAGTAGTACCTAGGAAACATATTACACGGGTGAAATTCAACATAACTTTTTGAAAGTGTGTGGAATTTGAATTTGGGACAAACAGGAATACTGTTGATATGTGGCTAAAATTATGTGGCTGTTTTCTATTTGTATGAAATGATTATCTTCCTTTACTGTTTGTAAGTCTATGAAAACAACATAGTTGCATGTAGGCATTCTAAAAGCAGATTTCTTAGTGGCTCAGAAAATGATACCCCAAAATATGGTGCTTTGACATGCTGAGTACTTTGAGTTGAAGAAGTAGCCTCAGAATCAAGGTCTCTCTGTCCTTCCTCTGCTCCCCTGTCTCTCACCCTCTGCTTCTCCTGAAGCCCACAGTGGGACTTTCTCTGGTGTTCCCTCATTTGACTAAGGGATGCTTCACTGGAAAAAATGTGATAATCATGAATTCTCCCCCTAAAATCTATGTTAATCAGAGAAAATTAACTCTTGTATTGGAGGAGCTTTAAGCTCCCATTTCTGTTGCTCAAAATGCTATTTAAGCTTCAACAATTTGGTCCTTCTTTGAGTATGATATTTGTGAGATCCCTGTTCATATGCATGTAATAAATTTATATGCTTTTTTGTCTATTAATTTCTCTACTATCAAGTTTATTTCTCAGACTCAAATATTAATCCTCCAGAGGGGAAAGAAAGGGTTATTTCACTTCTCCATGGCACTTATGTTGTACTTAGGGATGTTACTTCAGTGACTCATGATAAAGCTGAAAAATCTCACGTTCAAAATAGTAGCATTTCTAAAGTTACATCATTATTTTGAGAGGGCTTTAACATATCTTATGTTCTCAATAGAGTGCAATAAGAGTCAGTATTTTAGAGAAAAAAATACATTGAAAATTCCTCAATCCATGAAAAAGTTGTATATGCTGATAAAATCAATGTTATCTAGTAGAAAAAGCTACCTATGTAATTTTCCAGAATGTCACAACTTTTTGTTGATTGTGTTTTTTTTTTGGGGGGGGGGATGGTTGTTATAGATTTTGGAAATCTGTAATGTCTTTCTTGAAGATACCTCACCATCAAATTCTTTTTTCTCTGTTATTTTTAAAGTAGGATTTATTGAGAAGACAGAAAAGCTACCACAGTGGGAGGGGACCCAAGGGTGTTGCCTCTAATTATTTCTAAAAAATTTTTTAGACATGTATTCACACACTACCAGAGATTTAGTTTGTATTTGAAATCAGAAGGTCTTATTGAGTTCTTTCTTCAACTTTCTAACCATGTGATCTTTCACAAATCTTTTAACCTTCCTAAAACTAAATAACCAAGTCTGGAAAATTATAATAATGAGCTCATCCTTTTCATTGGATTATTATAATATAAAATGATATAATGTTAAAGAGTGCTTTGTAATTCCTAGGTGCTATGCAGATATGTTGCCATTTCTTTCTTGGTTTGCAAGGGGATGAGGAAAAAGCAAGCATAAAGAGTCTTCAACAAGTTCATGGGAAATGCATATTATGAAAAAACTATGCATAGATTTCAATTTTTTTTGCACCAAAATAAACTCATACTAACTTATTACATATCTGAACAGAATCTAGTTTGAGATGCTAAGAAATATATGACATTGGTTTGAAAAGAGCCCCTATTGGAGCACCATGAATTCTGCTAAAATTAAAGCAAGAATAAACATCAAATTAATGTGAACCTTGAATGGAAGAATGGTGAAATCATTGATGCTTAACAAAAAGCTTATAGGGACAATGCCCCAAAGGGATCAGCAGTCTACAAATGGATAACTCATTTTAAGAAGAGGTGAGACAGTGTCGTAGATGAAACCTACTGCAGCAGACCATCCACATCAATTTGTGACAAAAAAGTTCATCTTGTTTGACTTAGTTGAAGAGCACTGAAAATTAACAGTACAAACAATATCCAATACCTTAGACATCTCAACTTGTTTAACTTAAACAATTAAAATTAAATTTGAGCAAACTGTTCACTTGATAGCTTTCAAAACTGTTGTATTCAGATCAGCTGGAGCCAAGAGCAAAGATTTCAACACTTTTTTTTTTTTTAAAGAGATGAGGTCTCACTGTGTTGCCTAGGCTGTTCTCAAACTCCTAGGCACAAGCAACCTCCTTCTCTGGCCTCCCAAAGTGCTGGGATTATAAGCATGAATCACCACACCTGTCAGAGCTTTCAATGAAAGTTATAAACTGGTGGAATAAAGATCCTGAAGCATTTTTTTGGAAGAATTATAACAGGAGATGAAACATGGCTTTACCAATATGATCTTGAAGATAAAGCATAATCAAAGCAATGGTTACAAAGAACTGGAAGTGGACTAATCAAGAGCAAAGGTGAGGACAACAGCTTTTTGAGATGCTCAAGTCATTTTGCAGATTGATTTTCTGAAAGACCAAATAATAATAACATCTGCACATTATGAGACTGTTTTGAGAAATGTAGCCAAAGCTATAGCACAAACATGCCTGGGAAATCTTCATCAGAGAGTCCTTCTCTACGACGACAATGTTCCTGTTCGTTCCTCTCATCAAAAGAGCATTTTTGCAAAAGTTTCAATCAATGGGAAATTATTAGGCATCTATATGACTTACCTCCTTCTGATTCTTTCTGTTTTCTAATCTTTAAAAAATTTATAAAGAGCTCTCATATTTCTTCAGTTAAATAATGTAAAAAGACTACATTGACAGTGGTTCCCAGGACCATTTTTTTTTTGAATGGCTAGACTAAATGGCTGGCATCATCACTTACAAAAGTATGTTGACCTTTGTGGGGCTTATGTTGCATATTAAAGTTCACATTTTTAAAGTTTTTATCTTTTAATTAAATTTTTCCATGAACTTTTTGATGTCTTCTCATAGCTATGATTTTACTCTGACAATGAGCCATTTATTTATTTTTATTATAATATGCTGATATTTCTACATCCTTCCAAATCCAGGGATTAAAGAAAACAGGAATATAAAAATAATTTTAAAATCCAAGATTAACAATAGTCAGTTTGATGCTTAGATGTGAAATTCTAGTGCATGATAGAGATCTGGCTTTAATCCTGTCACTTGCTAGCTTTGTTCCCCTGGGTAATTCACAACTCATATAGTTTTAAAGTATTCACTTAGTGCACATCACTGCACTAGAATGTAAGGATGAGAAGGTATCAATCTTGTTTTCAAGAAATTTATAGTCCAAAGGGATAAAAAGTATAATATAATGAGAAAATGGGAAATGGTGATCATTGCACTGAGAGTCATGAAAAAGTCAGGGGATTTTTTAAAAAAAGAAGCGATTGCATCCATTATGAGGACTTTAGCAGTGGCATTTGAGATTGATTGCAATGAAAAGATAGGATTTGTCAGATGGACAGGAAAGGGGAGGAATAGTATAGAGATGATAAACTGCAGGAAGTATTTGGAGAGTAGAAAAGACCCAGTTTTAACTGGAAAATATAGCAAATTTAGAAGTAGGGAGAGAAAATTTTGAAAAAGTATGTAGTGACCATATTATGTAAGAACTTAAATACCAATGAAAAGTATTTTTATTTAATTTGCTAGGCAACATAGAGTCTTTGAGTATTTTCGAATTGAAAAGTAGCATGGCAAGAGTTATATAAATTGCTGACATTAGATTAAAAGTGTTGAAGTGAAGTTAATGTGCATTATGATTTTAAGCCAGGGTATTTTGTCCATAAGTGTTCTCATTATAAAGAAGAGAGAGTCATGCAGTGTACCTTATGGAAAAGAATAGCACAATTGGAAATGGAGCCAAAAGACCATCAATGACCAAGGAACTAAATCAGTAAAAATCTCTCCCTCTCCTTCTCCTTTTTATACTTTTCTCCCTCCATCTTTCCCTCCCTCTATTTCTTCTTCTTTTTTTTTTTTAAAAATACTTCTCTCTAGTCTTTATTTTCTGTAACAAATTCTTCTGTATATTTAGTTCTCAGTGAAAGTATGTATATTTTCATACTTCTGAAGCAGGTCAAAATAAATTAGGATGTCTGACAACCTATGGGTAGCTGCTTTTTTATCCTGGGCCTAGATCTAAACAATAGTGGCTGGGAAAATTTGGGGGAGGGAGATCATATGATCTAATGTCCAATCAACTAGACTTGTGGATGAGAATAGATTCCTTGAAAAAGAAATATGGGTATGGCAGTGCATTGTTAGTCAGGGTTCTACCAGAGAAATAGAACCGGTAGGATTTACTTTTTGTCTATCTATGTATCTATGTATCTATGTATCTATCTGATGACCTATCTTATCTATCTATCTATCTATGTATCTATCTATCTCTATCTATTGTGAGGAATTGGCTTACACTGTTATGGAGACAGGCTAGGTAAGTTTGAGATTCATAAGGCAAGTCATTAGGAAGCGCAGGTTGAAAATTATCAGGCAGGAGTTGATATCACAGTCAACAGATAGGATTTCTTCTTTCTCAGAGAAATCTTAGTTTTGTGCTTCAGGCTTTTCTTCTGATTATGTAAGACTGCCTCAGAATATTAAGGATAATCTGCTTTACTTAAAGTAAATTGATGGAAAATGTTAATCACATCTACAAAATGCCTTCACAGCAATACCTTAATTACTGTTTGAATAGCAGGGAACTGAGGTAGTCAAGTTGACACACAAAACATCCCAGACAGGTATTCCAAAACCTGCCTAACACATTGGCTACATAAGAAAATGGAAGTTCATTAGAAAAAAAATGTTGAGCCTGGTTTTGCACATGTTAAATTTTCAGTGTTCCTGAGTCACTGATATATTACCTTTGTGGTTTTGTACAAAGAGGTTATTCTAGAAGATTACCGAAGCTTCTTTCAGTTATGAAATAATTCTTCTTATTATAATGTGCCAAGGCAATAGAGGTGATTAACAAAAGGCAGTTGTCATTGCAAGGAAAATAAGCTTGCAGAATCGACAGTTTTTCTCATCTACTCCTCTCCTAAAAAGAAAGATAACAGAATGAATTAATTATGGCAAAGAAATAAGGGGTTCATTTAGTCATTTACTCAACATACCACAGGCCATACACTATGTGGGGTGCTATAGACATAAGTGGAATATGATTCTAGACATGGAGAAACACAATTATAATCTAATGATTATAAGCAAATTGATCATTTCAATACATGATAAATGCTGTGAAATAAATGTATATACCACTGGGGAGTGACATCTGAATCAGACCAGGGATTCAGCAAAAGCTTCCTGGGAGACAGATATTTTGGACTAAAATTGAACGACAGGATTTAGATAGACAGAGAAGGTGAACACAAGGAGAGGCAGCTGCTGGGAAAAGAAAAACCTTGAGAAAGTCTATGCCATTGGTTGGTTAGGAGGACAGAAAAATTATACACTTTAATAGGCAATTTAATTTCTTGAAACGTGCTCTAGGTTTGCAGGGAAATAAATTAGTGTGTTTAGGGGCAGTGAGAAAAGTCATGTGTCTTGCCCAGAGCCTTGAGAGAGGAGTGGGAATTTCTAGGCGCGTTAGGGTAAGGAGGTGGTAGGGTCAGGCACAACCAGAGGGGCATATCAGGCAAACGGTGGAGCATAGCAGGTTAAGGGTAGAGAAGAGGGTGGATCATTGGTTTACTTTTGGGTGTGCTGTGTCTCTCTAAACATTCTCATGGTAGTGAGAAATAATCTAATAAGACACTGGGTCAACATGTCCAAAACTTATGAATTGCATGACTGTCATTTTAAGGTAATCATATCATACAGAAAAATTTGAAAATATACATAATTTTATCCTAGATTTATTCATTTGGTTTCAAACAAAATTTTATTAAAATCCTTTTGTTCATTTTCTTTTGTTTCTCCCCATTGTTTTGTTTCCTTCATCTTTCAGAGTTTTCTGGTTATATTAATATACCCTTGTATAGCAATCATGTTTGATTTCTTCAGCATATATAATGTGAAGTTTCCAAATTGTTACTTGACCCCAGAATTTCCAGTGATTCTCATTTATTTTTGCCATTTTAAACACTGATTGGAAAGCGGAGTTTTTACACACTGTTACGCATGGTGAAAGGTATCTTGGAGAATGTAATTTGTTTATTTATACAAACCTTGAATCATCCAAAGACTCTGAATAAGAAGAATTTTATCTGCTCAGGACATACTGCCATGTTGCTTTCATTTGCAGAGTTGTGAAACGTCATCAACTAGCATATCCTCAAAACATCAAGATGAAGTATATGGTAGACTTTGTGGAAATGTGTCTGTGATTCTTTGTGCAACTGTGTGTTAGTGTGTATTCATGTGCATGTGTTTTCAGTAATCTTTCACAGTGAAGTAAAGAAGAACCAAATTAAGTTTGTCTCTTTTTGTGGCTCCACCTTATTTCCAGGTGAAAACAGTGTTCTTTCCCTGTGGAGAAAGTAGTGTTCAAGGTGCCATCTTGGAATAGGAGAACAGATCCTCACCAGACAATGAACCTATCAGCACCTTGATCTTGGACTTCACAGCTTCCAGAACATTGAGAAATAACTTGATGTTCTTTATAAATCACCCAGTCTGTGATATTTTGTTGTGGCTGCACAAACAAACTAAGGCAAAATGTATCTGTTCAAATTTAGCATTAAAAAGTTTTAATATGATTCCTTTTTTCACTTTATTTCCTTCCTTCCTTCCATCTTTCTCTCCTCCCTCCCTCCCTTTCTTCCTGTTTTCCTTTCATTTATTCTTTTTTCCTTCCTTCCCTTTCATTACTTCAATGATTCCATCTCTCCTTCTCCTTCTGCACTGTCTTGTTAATATCTGCTGCATATAAGACTACCCTCTTGGTGTCGTGACAGCTATAAAGATAATATAATATCACAAACAATTAAGCACTTTTGATTACTTATTTTGTACCAGACACTCTTCCACATGTACTAATTTATTTAATCTTCACAACAGTTGTATAAGGCAAATACTGTTAACATCCCATTTACAATAATTGCCCAATTTCCCACAGGGGTTAAGGGGTAGAAGATTTAAACCCATATCCCTAATTGCATCCTTACTGTTTCATCTATAACCTAGCAGGAAAGTGACAGGTGCAAAGATACAGAAAAAATAAAAGAGAATGAAGTGGGTGCCATGAGAGACATTCACACAAAGAGCTACTGGAGCTCAGAGAAGGTGGGAGAAGCTGTGGTGATGTTGGCTGTCTTCATGGGCCTTCATGGATAGAGAGGATATTGGGAGAGAATGGTAAAGGGGACAGTCTAGCAAGAGGAAACGATTGATCTCTTTTGGTAGGGCCATTGAGTACAAAAAAAGGAGCAGTCAGAATGAAACCTGAAAGTGCAAGTCAGAGCCATGTTGTGTGAGACCTTAAATACAGGCAGAGAAGTTGTCATTTAACATGTCAGGAAGTAGGAAAACAAATGAAGGTTTTGAACAGGTGCGTGGCATTATCAATGTAGTGATTTGTGAAAAATCATATATTAACCTGCCATAGAATGGATTAGCATGGTGAGTGCAGTCTGGGATATTGCTTACAAGTTCAGTAAGAGAAACTAGAGGCTTGAATTCAAGCACTGGCTTTGGGAGTGAAAAGGGGAGCATAAGAGACCTTACCTATGCAAGCTAGGACTTAATAACCACTTGGAGGAATAGTGAGGTCTCCAAGGTTTCTAATGAGGCAGTACAGCTCTGAGAGAATGGTGGTGCATCCATATACACAAGACGACAGGTTTGGGAGAGCAGAGTCAAGATGTACTCATGTTTTGACCTCTAAGTGTCTAAGGAAATGTTTTACTATTAACAAGAACTAAATGTGTGAAGTCAAGGGCAAGAATTATAAAGAGGCATCGGTGCTCAGCCGGGTTGTTTTGTCTTTCTCCTTTTCCCCCTCTCTATGTTCCTTCACAGTTGGTTTCTCTGCCATCTGGAAAGTTTCCCAGTGCCTAGACAGACTGCTCACCATTCACCCCCTCCTCCCAATTTCTCCCCATCACAATCAAATTCATGAAATGATGCATCTTAGTTGTTCATGTCTGCATGGTGTTAAGTATTTGTTAACAAAAACATGCATTTTTGATGAAATTTAGCAAAAAATAAAAAGCAGAACCATAGCTAAGCCAAGATAAAACAGAACAAATAAGTATACAGCCTTTAACTAAGAGAAACAAGGAAACTATGCAAACATCAACCTTATAGAAACCAAGCAGAAATTGCCACAGAAACAATGCTGCCTGCATTTGTCTCCATGGCTTTTAACGCAGGTTCTGCAATGAAAAGCTGAGACTTGGCCTTTTACAATTACCTACAGGGTCTGTGGTCAACAGATTAGATAAGATTTTAAAAAAAGAAAAAAAACCCCTCCCAATTAAGAGAGAGCAAAAAGGATTGGTTTTCTGTACTAGACACACAGAAGTTCCTCAACTGTGTGAAGAGAGGACACAGTGGGTAAATCATAGTAGAAACACTGAAATGCCATTTTGAAAGTTATGTTACAGAATGTAAGTTCAGGATGCTTACTGTTATATCAGTCTCCTCTAATCTCATTAGCTATTTGCTAATGGCATTAATAGAAAAAAAGAGTTGTTTTTAATTCTCTCAGTCGATTTGATTTTTAGTAAATTACTTCCCAGCAAATATTTTGTTGAAAATCATAGTGAACAGATTTAAGATCAAGTTATTTTCTATAATTAATGGGATGTATTCTGATATCAATTCTGACACATCACCAAACATTTCTGTCTTTGGGTTTTTTCCAGATGTGCTATAATTCAGAACTAAGTCTATGCCCTTTAGATTTCTTTCTGGTGGCTTGCCAATTGCCTGCTTACCATCTGCTTCTGTTTTCCACAACCATCTCTACTCATCACTCATCTGATTTATTCTGTGTGTCTCTATAGCAAGTGTATCTACTAGTCACGTTACCAATAGGGCCCAGCTTCTAAATTGGCTTCTGGCATCTTCTTCATTTGTAGCTATGAGCTTCTCAAGGATAAGGACTCTTGTCTGTAATCATACTGTCTTTCTCCCCCTAATAGCAACTCTGCTTTCCAAACTCAGGGCAAGTATCACTGCCACAGTGGTGGCCTCCCTCACCAACTTTTCCTCTGGTTGTTTAGGCAGAAACTCTCACCATCTCGTAGTCCCCTCTCTCCTTGAGTGCAGAGGCTGTGTCATTTGTTTTGTAAATTTTAGGATTTTTCATTGTTTTCAGCACATAATAAGTTCCTCAGTAAAGGTCTGAGGAATGGAAAAAACAAAGTAAACATTTCTTTCTGTTAAAAAATGTGTGCTTTGCAAAATGGACTCAGAGTGCTACTGATATAGATACAAATTAGGCTCATTTTCAACCTATTCCCAGCTTCCCTTTCTAAGACATATTCCTGCACACTGGTCTACCTCTTTTGGCACCAGTGCCTTCACACCATCTCTGGGCATTGCTTGAGACTCAAAAAGTGTCCATTTCTCTTCTTCCCATCAACATTTCTATTCTTCCATTCCTGTGATAATAGCTAGTTGTCAGAAACACACACACACACACACACACACACACACACACACACCACCACCACCACCACCACCACCACCACCACAAACAACCAAAAAAAGAACCCAGTGACTTTTAATTCATATAAAATAAAAAACTAATACTTCAGCTTTCTCAAATCTATTTGAACTTAAAAAACAAGCATTAATCCTGAGGAATCAATCTCTAATAATAAGATTTGGACTTCACCTGAAAAACCTGCCAGCCCCTGCTAGTCTGTTCATAAAACTCAGTCTGTACAATGCTGAATTTACATTGGAACAAGGGTAGCTATTTGGGGATTTGGGGTGGTGTGCATCAGGATTTTCATCTCTTAGCTGTGATTCTTAGCTCCCCAGACACTCTGTATTAGAGCTCAGTTCATGTCAAATGCTTAGAGCAATGCCTGCAATTCCTGGCTCAGGGAAAGGGAGCCCAGGTTTCTTGCCAGGCTCATTTCTCACCACTTCCTTCTGCACACTCTACACTTAGTTTTGTATGTATTGCCAAGCCTTTTCTGGACTCAGAATATTCTACCCTGTCTCTCAGGAAGGACATTACCCTCTTCTTCCCTTGACTGACTTCTACTCATTCTCAAGGCCCCCTGCTATATACTTTATGCTCCTACTGAGTATATATCCAAAGGAAAAGAAATCAGTATGCCAAAGAGGTACTTATGCTTCCACATTTATTACAGCACTATTCGCAACGGCATTCTTTACAATATTCACAATATGGAGCCAGCCCAAGTGTCCACTAATGGATGAATGGAGAGAGAAAATGTGGCATATATACATAATAGAATACTATTTAACCACAGAAGAGAATAAAATCCTGTCATTTGTGACAACATGGGTGAACCTGGAAAGACAATATGCTAAGTGGAATAAGCTGGACACAGAAAGACCACATGATCACACTCATGTGGAATCTAAAAAAAAAAATTGATCTCACGGAAGTAGAAAGTAGATTGCTGATTACCAGAGGATGAGATGGTTAGAAGGAAGGGGGGATAAGGAGGTATTGGTCAAAGGATATACAGGCATGTCTTGGAGATCTTGTGGGATCTGTTCCAGATGATCACAATAAAGCAAATATTGGTTGCTTTTTTGGTTTCCCAATTTGTATAAAAGTTAAGTTTAAGCTATATTGTAGTTAAGTATATAACAACATTATATCTTTAAAAAACCCCACAAAAGCAATGAATACACTTTAATCTAAAAACACTTTTTTGGGGGGAGGGTTTGTTTTTGGACACAGGGTGTCCTTCTGTCACTCAGGGTGAAGTGCAAGTGATGTGATCATAGTTCACTGCAGCCTCAAACTCCTCCCACCTCAGCCTTCTGAGTAGCTGGGACTACAGGGACATGTCATTCTTGGTTATTTTTAAAAGATTTTTTTTTAAGAGATAGGATCTAGCTATGTTGCCCAGGCTGGTCTCCTGGCCCCAAACAATCCTCCTGATTTGGCCTCTCAAGTCACTGGGATTACAGGAGTGAGCCACCATGCCCAGCCTTAAAAAATACTTTATTCCTAAAAAATGTTAAAGATGGTCAGACATGGTGGCTCACATCTGTAATCCCAGCTCTCTGGGAAGTTGAGGCAGGAGGATCAGTTGAGGCCAGGAGATTGAGGCCAGTTTGTGCAACATAGTGAGACCTCATCTCTATAAAACATTAAAATTAACCAGGCTGGTGACATATGCCTGTAGTCCTAGCTAACGGTAGGCTAAAGCAGGAGGATCGCTTGATCCCTAGAGCTTGAGGCTGTAGTGAGCTAGATCATACTACTGCATTCCAGCCTGGGCAACAAAGCAAAATCTTTTCTCAACAAACAAACAAACAAACAAAAAACTCCCAAATGTCAAAGATCATCTGAGCTATTAGTGAGTCATAATCTTTTTTGTGGTGAAGGGTTTTGTCTTCTTGTTGATGACTGCTTACTGATTAGGATAGTGGTTTCTGAAGGTTGGGTGATTGTGGCAGTTTCTTAAAATAATAGTGAAGTTTGCTGCATGGATTGACTCTTCCTTTCCCAACAGTTTCTCTTTAGCATGTGATGCTGTTTGATAGCATTTTAGCCACAATAGAATGTCTCTCAAAATTGGAATCAATCTTCTTAAACCCTGCCACTGTTTTGTCAACCAAATTTATGGACTCTTCTAGATCTTTAGTTATCATTTTAACAATGCTCACAGCATCTTCACCAGGAGCAGGTTCCATTTCAAAAAACTACTTTCTTTGCTCATCCATATAAAGCAAATTCTCATGTTCAAATCTTATCGTGAGATTGCAATTGTCAATTTTTAAAAAATAATTTTATTTTTAAAATGTGGGCTACAAATGAGGGTTAAGTACATATGTGGTCATCACACAGGTAAAGTGTGGGTACCGTTATTGATGTTATGTGCCCCCCCCCGGCAGTGTCCCACTACTGCCAATCTCTTTCTCATGGTATTATGATAAATGTTCAAGGTTCACTTATGAGTGAGTACATGTGGTACTCAGATCTTTGTTTCTGTGATAAATCACTGAGTAATACAGACTCTAATTCCATCCAGGCTGCTGCAAAGTTCATAATGTTTTTCTTTATGGCTGCATAATATTCTGTTATATAAATGTACCACATGTTCTTTATCCAGTCCGCTTTCAATGGGCAGCATGGTTGGTTCCATATTTTTGCTATGGTGAATAATGCTGCAATAAACATGCATGTACAAATATCTTTATTATAGTGATTTGAGTTGATGTGGGTATATTTCCAGCAGGGGGATAGTGGTGTTGTATGGAAGGTTGATTTTCAGATTTTTTAGAAATCACCATACTGTTTTCCACAGAGGTTGTACTAGTTTACATTCCCATCAACAATGTAAAAGTGTTCCTTTTCCCCATATCCTCTCCAGCATCTGTTATTTTTCGAGTTATTGATGATGACCATCCTGACTGGAGTTAAGTGGTTTCTCAGTGAGGTTTTAGTTTGCATTTCTTTGATGACAAGTGAGGCTGAGCATCTTTTTATGTATCTGTTGGCTGCTCCTATGCCTTCTTCTGAGAAGTGTCTATTCATATCTTTTGCCCATTTTTTAATAGGGTTGTTTTTTTTTTCCTTTAGGCATGTTTGAGCTCCTTGTAGATCCTAGATATTAGGCCTTTGTCAGATATATAGTTGGCAAATATTTTTTCCCATTCCATGGGCTGTCTCCCCACTCTCTTGATGGTTTCAATTGTCACTTCTAATTCTAGTTATCTTCTTATTTCCACCACATTTGCAGTTACTTCCTCCACTGAAGTCTCAAACTCCTCGATGTTATCCATGAGGTTTTGAATCAGCTTCTTCCAAACTCCTATTGATGTTGATATTTTTACTTACTTTCATGAATTCAGATGTTCCTCATGATATCTAGAATGACAAATTCTTTCCAGAAGATTTTCTTGTTTTGGTTTCCAAAAACATGTTTTTTAATTCTTGTTTTTTAATTTTTTTTATTTTAAAGATGTGGGGTACAATTCAGGATTAGGTACATAAGTGGTCATCGTACAGGTAAAGTTTGGGCCTCCCTTTGGTCCTTACTTCACCTGGTTTGAGATCAGCTACTCTTAATGATGTATGTCCCCCATCTTGTCCCCCTCCATAGTTTCCAGCAACTGTCAATCCTTCCTTTCTTTTAGTATTATGATAAATGTTCAGGACCTGCTTGTGAGTGAGAACATGCGGTACTCAGTTCCTTGTTTCTGTGATAGATCACTGAGTATTATATTAATAGACTAAAAAACCCAAGTTGCTGTGAAGTTCATAATTTTGTATATCTTTATAGTTGCATAATATTCCATTGTGTATATTGTACCATGTTTAAAAAAATCTAGTCCACTTTTGATAGGCAGCACAGTTGGTGCCATGTTTTTGCTATTGTGAATAATGCTGCAATAAACATGCATGTGCGGGTATCTTTCTAATAGAGTGATTTGAGTTCCTCTAGTTATATTCCCAGTATATATTGCTGGCTCATATTGAAGGTCTATTTTTAGATCTTTTAGAAATAGCCACACTCCCACCAACAGTGTGGAAACAGTGGAGAAACATTCCCTTT
>CAUYQG010072202.1:0-22310 GCA_963574415.1 Tarsius wallacei | reverse complement strand
CCACGCCCGGCTAATTTTTTGATTTATTGTAGAGATGAGGTCTCGCTTGCCCAGGCGGGTCTCGAACCCGCGGGCTCAGGCAATCCACTCACCTCAGCCTCCCAAAGGCGCGGATTACAGGCTGAGCCACCGAGCCTGGCTTAGCTTTATATTTAAATCGATCAGTCACCAACATCGATCTTTTTATAACATGTCTACAGCATTCTTGAGTTCTGACCCCACACACTTTATGTAGAGTAATAAGTCAAATTTTTTAAATTAATGGAAAAAAGTCTCATTACAATGAATATATGAAATCTAAATGATGTTTCTAGGGAGAAAATGGTTTAGAGTTCTGGCGTAACAATATTATTACCATGATCTAAGTTCAGACAGACTAACAACAGATAAACAGTATCTACAGATAACAAATTACATCATAAGTCACAAATTCAGGCCAACAAATGTACTCAGGCTCGATTTAAATAAACCAAAAATCTAACGTCAAAAACAATTTCAGGCTTATACCAATGAATCGCAAACCTCTGCTGGCTGTTATGACCAGCAAAAGATGTATTTACTTCTATTAAGAATATCTGCAGAATGGCCATCATCAATAACTCGAAAAATAACAGATGCTGGGGAGGATGTGGCGAAAAGGCAACACTTCTACACTGTTGGCGGGAGTGTAAATTAGTACAGTCTCTGTGGAAAACAGTGTGGTGATTCCTAAAAGTTCTAAAAATCGGCCTTCCACATGACCCCACAATCCCCCTACTAGGAATATACCCAGAAGAACTCAAATCACTCTATAAAAAAAGATGCCTGCATGCATTATGTTCATCACAGCATTGTTCACAACAGCAAGAACATGGAACCAACTGTGCTGCCCATCAAAAGAGGACTGGAAAAAAAAATGTGGTTCATATACACAATGGCATATTATGCAGCCATTAAGAAGAACAAAATCATGAATTCTGCAGCAACCTGGATGGAATCAGAGTCTATATTACTGAGTGATCTTTCACAGAAACAAAGATCTGAGTACAACATGTTCTCACTCATAAGTGGACCTTAAACAACTATCATAATACTATAAGAAAAGGATTGACAGTAGTGGGAAACTACCGGGGGGGGGGGGCAGGGAGGGGGGATTAATGATAGTCGATATCTGCCTGGGGAAGAGGGGGGTTCACCTCATCAACAAGGGTACCCGCACAATGAATATTTGTATACCTAACCCTTAACTGTACCCCATAATTTTAAAATAAAAAATTATAAAACAATAAAAAAAATTTGACAAACTGTGCTGCCCATCGAAAATGGACTAAAGTTTTTAAAATGTGGTACATATACACAATGGAATATAATACAGCCATAAAGAAAGACAAAATTATGGAATTCACAGCAACTTGGATGGATTTAGAATCTATCTTACTCAGTGATCTATCACAGAACTGAGTACCACATGTTCTCATTCATAAGTGGATTCTGAACATTTACCATGATACTACAAGAATGGGATTGGCAGCAACAGGACCCTGCTGGGCGGGGAGGTACATAACATCACTGAGGGTACCTGATCCTAAACCAGGTGAAGTGAGGACCAGTGAAAAGCCCAAACTTCACCTGTACATATGTATCTAATCCTGACTTGTACCCCATACCTTTAAAATAAAATTTTTAAAAAAGAGAAAAAATAAAAAAGAATATCTGGCACACTGATTTAAAAATTTTTTTTTAAATGAGGCGAGGAGGATGAGGAAGGGCATTAGAGCTGTCCAGCGTCCTGAGTCCTGACCAAGTCATCTCTTTCCTGAGCACTAAGCTTGGTTCTGCAAACAAAAATGATTAGAGAAGGACTCTATTAGCAAAGGATGTAGAATCACTTAAGTGTCTCTGAGGCTGAAATTATCACCCTCACTTTTCAGATACAGATAACCACAACTCTGAGCAGCGTACAGCTGAAGTCTTTCATAAAGCTATTAAGTGGTCCGGGAAGTTGGACTTAAAACCGAATGTCCCTGACTCAAAGACCTGAGCTCTAAATACAAGTATGCCTTTTCGGTAGACTCACTTAGGATGCCTGTTAAAAACAAAGATTCTCCCTGGGTTTCCAGGCACGGTGGCTCACGCCTGGAAACCCAGCACTTTAGGAGGCTGGGGTGGGGGATGGGGTGATCGCTTGAGTCTAGGAGTTAGAGATCAGCCTGGGCGACAAAGAGAGACGCCCAATCTCTACAAAAAAACGAAAACATTAGCACGAGCCTGGAGCTACTCCGGAGGCTGAGGCAGCAGGATGGCCTGAGGCCAGGAGTTCGAGGCTGCAGTGAGCTGCCACTGCAGTCCAGCCTGGGTAAGACACCCATTCAAAAAAAGTAAAATAAAATTTAAAAAATACAGATTCTCAGGTCCCTCTCCCTGCACAGTGTTTCCTCGGACCCGAAACTAAGGCCCGGGGACTCTATTTCCACGTGTCTCACAGACGTCTCTTACCATCAGGTTAAATTTGGGAAAAAAACACCTTCCACTTCATTACAAAGAAGCTCAAGGGAGTCTCTCGAGCCAAGGGAAAGGCAAGTTTCTGTTCTGCAAACTCCCGAGGGCGCGGAGTTCCCCTCCAACGGTCCCAGCTGCACCCCTAACCCGTCTCCGCCGCACTCACCCCGCTTTTTCACACGCGCCTTGCCCAGGGTTCGCCGACCCTACGAGACCATCGCCGCCGTGGCCCAGGGCAATCCCCCGGCCCCGCGACCCGCCGGCCCTGGAGGGCGACTCGGCCCCGGGTCCCTGTGGTTGCGGGTCACTTCGAATGCACATCGCCGGGAAAGAGACCGCGAGCACCTACTCCGGACCGTCGAAGCTGGACGGGCACCCACCCCTCCAGGGACACGGTTGGCGAGGGGCGGGGTCGGGCCCGGGGTCCGCGCTCCCCGGCGCCCGGGCCGCGTGGTGAGGGCGGCCGGCGGACCCCCAGGGGCGAGGGCGGCGGGGCAGGCCGGGGACCGGAAGTCCCCCCGGGACGGCGCGGCCGCGACCGCGACCGCGAAGGCAGACAAGAGTGCCGCGAATGAGGCGGGGTGTCGGGAGGAAGCCGCCGTCCGGGCCCGGTTCGAGTTCTGAGAGGACGACCCGGCCGGCTGCAGCACGGCGAGGCCCGGGACCCCGTGCGCCCCCGCTTGGGGCTCCGGGACCCTGATTCCCCTTCTCGGCGCAAAGTCCCCCCAGTGGTGAAGCGCCAGCCGGGCCCCCGCCCGAGACCCCTGCTTGGACCGTCCCCCGACCTCACCGGCGGAAGCCCCCCGGCTCTTCTGATGCGGGAACAGCGGGAACAACCAACACCCGCTAAGGATCCGGCAGACGCGTGCGGCGGGAGCGTCAGGAACCGGATGCAGATCCGGTCGCCGGAAACGGTTGCAGCGCGGTCGCCGGCAATGCGCTTACATGCTGCTTCCGGAGTGTCGGGTTAGAGACTCTGGGCGGTCGTTCGCGGTTCAGTGCTGCGGTTGGTCCAGGTTCCGCCTGGCGGGACGCTTTTCCCGCTCAGGAGCTCTCGGTCTTGGGCATTGACTTGCCGCTGCTCTTTCCATCTCTCCGAGATTGGATGACAGTAGATTCTTGAAGTTTATGAGATTTCGCGTGTAGGGTTGCAGTGTGCACACTTGGTTGTTGCTCACAGTGACAGCGTGACTCCATCTCCACCCCAAGCTGTTGGATGTGTGCTTGGCAAGCTCAGTGGCAGCTGAGCGCTTTGCATCAGTGATACTTGTCCAAGTTAAGTTTGCACAAAGGCAAACCGTATATCCTGCCTGGGAAATCCGGGAGCGACTCAGTAAGAAGAAAGTGAGGTGATAGTAGGGTACTGGTTCCCTTTGCATGGGCCTAAGAAAGGGAGTGAAGCAGGAATCAGCTTTTATCACGGATCTCTGTCCAGGAAGGGGAAGGAAGCAGGACTGAAGAAGTGATTGTTAAGAAAACAGAAGCAAAGGGAGAAGAGTTGTGTTTCATCACCACGTTCCATTGGAGACACTATTTAGGGTTCTGTAAGGACTCAATATCCTGTTTCCCTGGAAACGACAAAGTTAAGATATATGTGAAATGCTATGTCCCCAAACTCCTGGAGTTCTGCACCTGAGTTGTGCATGCAGGCTGCTTTTCCAGGTGAAATGATCCTCCTTGCTTACATCTCCTAGGCAAGTGTGTGGTGTTAGATTTCCCCTGAAATCCCTCCCAACAGCGACGTGTCTCATGCGTTGAGAGCGGACGAGGTTTTGTAGTGCTACAACCCTGAGCTTACAGAAGCAGTTTTTGACTTTTCCCAATACCATCAGTTTTCATCTAACAAATGATCACTGTGCACCTACTTTGATCAAATAGGCCTGCCAGTAATAAAAAGACCTTTGCAGGGAATATTACTGAGCATAGAGGAACATTTGTGGAATGTGTTCTTTCTCAAAGATTTTACTTTTTTGTATGTTTCTGGCACTAGAAAAATAAGTCCGATCATGCTGTAAATAATGACTATGGATAGTTCTGTGGTGATTGCGTTATATCATGTCCTGTCTTCTCTTTTGTCAAGTTGGTGTTTCTTCCTACTGCTGCAGTCAAAAGCAAAATCTTTAATACTTGACAGAAAAAACAGTTTTGACAAGGGACAGGGATATGTAAGCTGAGTCATTCATTTGTCCATTTAGTACTGTCCAAGAACACTGAAACTCTTGGGAAATATTGATTAAATTTTGTGCCAGCCACCAACATGAGTCAAATGGATGTGTAGTCCCTTCAGTCAACTAAAAGTCTTATGAGAATACAGATATAGATTACCACCACCACCCGGTTACTTGATAAATCATAATAATACAAAGTAGTCTCAGTCATGAGGCTTTGAGGCATGTTTTTATGTTTGGGAGTAGCCATAGCATAGACAAGACCTGTGTCTTATCCTCAATGTAAAGACCCAAGAAATAGAAAGCTTAACAGAAGTGTCCCCTGGACCAAGGTTTAGTTGAAGAGTTTGGTGGGAATGTTTTAATAGACTGTAATCCAGGGAAGTGACAGAATGACTGCAGCATAGAAGTGGAAGAGTACAGATGGCTATGTAGGTGACAGGGCAGAAACAGCTTGCGGTTATCAGATAAACAACTGGAAGTGTTTCAGTCAATAGGCATCATGCTAATAAAGCAGTAGCCAAAAGGTTTCTCATCAGGTACCAGTGGGGATATATGCTGAATGCCAAAAATCACACAGAATGAGATACCTATTCAATGTGGTGAATTTCAGAGGGGGAAAGGATGAGCCTAGAACAGATTATTTCACCAAGGTAGACACTGCAGTAGCCTCCTCATCTTACACACCATACTGAGCAGAAGGTGGCTACTTGGAATGGACAGAATCTGCACCAGAAACGATTAAGAAAACATTAAAGCAATTAAATTAACCCTAAAATACCAGCTTAAGTTGTTTTACGTTTTCTGCTTTTGAAGGTAAAGTTTTTGTTTTTGTTTTGTTTTGAGTCGGAGTTTCACTCTGTTGCCCAGGCAGGAATGCGGTGGCACAGTCATGGCTCACTACAGCCTTGACCTCCTTGTCTCAGGACATCCTTTCATCCCCATCTCCCAGATAGCTGGGACTACAGGCATGCCACACCACGCCTGGGTAATTAATTTTTTTTTTTTTTTTTTTGGTAGAGACGAGGTCTCTCTATGCTGCCCAGGCTGGTCTTGAGCTCCTGACCTCAAGTGATCCTTTTGTCTTAGCCACCCAAAGTGCTAGGATTACAGGCATGCACCACTTGCCCGTCTTGTAAATAAACGTTTTAAGATTAAAGTAAGGTTTACGGTAAATCTTAAAAGTAAGACTTCAGTAAAAGTTATACAAGTGCTAACAATTAAGCTCGTGAACTCATTCTAGAAAAAGTGCTACATACCTCATTGCTGAATATCACTATGGTCATTTTCAAAGTATTCTCCTTGGGAAGCTATGCACTGATGCCAGGGCCTAGTCCACCATCAAAGCAATTTTGGAACTCTTTTTCTGGAATGTCCATCAGAGCTGTTGTCATATTACCCTTGATGTCCTGAATGTCATCAAAATGTCTCCCTTTCAATATTTCCTTTATCTTCAGGTAAAGATAAAAGTAATTGGGGGCCAGATCAGGCGAGTAGGAGGGTGTTCTAATAGTTATTTGTTTACTGGCTAAAAACTCCCTCACAGACAGTGCTGTGTGAGCTGGTGCATTGTTGTGATGCAAAAGCTCCTTTGGGGCCACTTTTGCATACACCTTTCTCATGCCAAGATTTTCAGTTAAGATTTTCCTATTTCTCTATCAATGTTTATATGGTCTGCTATGTTTCTCACAGTCAGCTGACACGTGTTGCACAATTTAACAAACTTTTGCAAGGTTTTTATCAGTTCTGCTTGTTATTGGCCATCCTGACTTCTCTTCATCAGTGACACTTTCTGTCTCCTCAGAAAAACGTTTAATCCACTTGTATACTGCTGGTTTTTTCATGACATTATCCCCATAACTCGAACTAACATGTCCCTGATTTCACTTCCACTCTTACCAAGTTTAACAGGAAATTTAATGTTTATCCGTTACTCTAATTCAAACTCTGGCATTCTCATGATAACAGCTCTGAAAGTCATTTCAGAAAGAGTTCCAGAATTGCTTTGATGGGCGATCTAGGCATTGGTATCAGTGCATAGTTTCCCAAGGGGAGTACTTTGATGGTGACTGTAGTGATATTCAGCAATGAGGTATGTAGCACTTTTTCTAGGATAAGTTTGTGAACTTAATTATCAGACCTCATGTATAACTGTTAAGGATAGATTTTATACGGATATGTTATATCATAGAAAAATAATAAATGGCACATTGGAATTTATGGCCTATGAAATTTCTATATGCTTTAACATGTTCTATCTGGGTATATGTAAAACAAAATCACCCTGTTTGACTTTAAAGAACAGTTTTAAGTTGAGTCAGCAGTAAATCAATGTAGGCTGGTCTTTGCAAAGGAGGGCCTTCTAAGTCCTGAAAATAGCTCGCACAAAGGTAGGCAGGCAGGAAAGTAAAAGGCATATGCATGGAATTGTGAATGGCTCCCTTGTGGCTAAGGATAGAATATATTTTGAAAACTAGCAGAAATTGAGTCTGGAAAGAGATTGAGGTGAAATAATGAAGTACCTTGTAGGCTATGCATAGAAGTCAGACTTTATATTGTAGGTAATAGGGAGTTATTCAAGCTTTATGAACTCAAGATAAGAGACTAGAAGATATTTGTATTGGGAGGAACAAGGTGTATTGGGAGACTGTATTACAGTAATGCATTAAATAATGATGTTTCCATCAACAACGAACTGCATATATGGCAGTGGTCCTAGAAGATTATAATGGACCTGAAAAATTTCTATTGATAGTGATTTTATAGCCATTCTAATGTTCCGTGGCAACACATTACTCACATATTTGGGGCATGCATGTGTAAACAAACCTATGGTTCTGCTAGTCACATAAAGGCATAATACATACAATTATGTACAGTTCATAAAATTTGGTAATGATAATAAATGGCTGTGTTACTGGTTAATGTATTTAACATACTATACATTGTATCATTATTTTAGATCATACTACTACTACATATTTAACTGTAAAACAGCCTCAGGCATCCTTCAGGAGGAATTTCAGAAGAAGGCATTGTTATTACAGGAGATTTCAGCCCCATGGGTTTTACTTCCCCTGAAGACCTTCCAGTGGGACAAGATATAGAAGAGCATGACAGTGATATTGATGATCTTGATCCAGTGTAGGACTAGGTGAATGTGTGTGTTTGTATCTTAGTTTTTAACACGAGTTTAAAAATAAAAAGTAAAAATTTTTAAAGTAGAAAGAATCTTATAGAATAAGGATATAAAGAAAGATTTTTTTCTCATATTGTTCATATTTTCCTACTTCTTTGCATGCCTGGTAATTTCTCCTTTGATATTCACATTGTGAATTTTACCTTTTTGAGTGCTGGATATTATTATTACTTTCCTAAAAATACCTTTGAGATTTTTTTCTGGGACATAGCTAAGTTACTTAGGACTGTTAGGATACAGTTTGGTCTGTTTGGGTCTTGTTTTTATGCTTTTTTAGGTAGGATTAGAACAGGGAGTTTTCTAGGGTGAGTTGTCCCCACTACCGAAATAAGAACTTTCGTAGTATTCTAAACTTTACTTCGTGACTTATGGTGTTTTCTATTCTAGCTGAGGGAACAGGCATGATGTCTGTCCCTCATGTGCCTCAGACACGATTTCCTCTATCCTTTCAAGTGTTTCCATAACTTCGCATAGTTTCCTCACATGCTTGTGCTGATCAGGACTCAGCTGAATGTTACAGTAAGAACCTCTTTGGATCTCCAGAGTTCTCTTTCCCTGCAGCTCTCGTCTCTTGGTCTACTGCCTTGTAAACTCTGGCAAACTTGGCTTCCATGAACGCCCAGCTCTGTCCTTACAGCTCTTCCTGAGTTTCCTCTCCCCGTGCTGCAACATGAACCCTTCCTGTAGACATTAAACTAGGACAATCAGAGGGCTCACTTATTTGTTTCCCAACCACTTGGGAGTTCCTGTCCTTCATTGCCTGATGTACAGTGTCTTAGACAAAACTGTTTCTACACATTTTGTCCAGTTTTTAAAAAATTATTTAAATCATGGGGGTAAATCAGATTCCCCTAAATCGTCTCAGTTGGATTTAAAGAATGGTTGGATCCTTCAAATACAATTGAATAAATCTTATTACTCCAATTCTGTCTAATGCTGAAAAGGGAGTTGCTGTATTTGGTGAAAAGCAATACACTTTTCTTCTGGCAGTTGTTACAATTTATTTGCCCCCTGTTAAATTTTCAGAGAGATCCTTATTCAAAAGTTATGATCAAGAATTACTTAAAGCCACGTTAAGCATAAAATATGATTTTAAAAATGTGTTTGTGGAATCAAGTTTAAATTTCTCTGGCAATAAAAATGAAACCCATTATTTAGAAGCTTCATATAAATTGAAAGTTAACGTCTTCCTAAATATTTTGCATTTCACTTTTCTTTAGAAATTACATTATACAAAAAAATTAATACGTATCTTGACTAGCCTAAAAATTCCTCTATTTGTATGTATATATGCCTGATGTGTGCTATATATGATATTTTCCAATTAAAACATTTGTGAGTCCTCAGATGAGAAGTAAGTCTAAATCTTGGAGGACCCTTGTGCTATAAGTAAAAACTGCAGAGATGTGGATTGGCATGAGTGATCTCACGTGTGTTTGTAAGGAGTACCCAGAAAGTTCGTGTGTGCCTGTGTGTGTGCTTTAATTTTTCTTGTCAAGAGTGTAGAATAAAAGCAGAAGTAAGGCCAGATTTGTTTTAGGAAAGGGAAATTTGGTAGGAATCATTACTTGACATCTTGTGGCAGGCAGATTGCAAAAATAGCCCTAATTCATATTCTCTCTCTCTCTTTCTCACCTATATTGACTCCCCAGTGTTACTGAGCTTAGAGGTGGCTTATTTCACATCATTGTAGCTATCTGTTGTGAAGCACTGGAGAAACAATGTGGTCATGTGTGGCTCCTCTCCCTCACCCCAAGCTCTCAGAGATGTTGGGTGCATCTTCTGAGATGGGTTTCATATTCCTGAACAAAGACGTTCCCGCATGTCATGCCTCCTGCAGGAACAAACATTTGTCAGATCAGACTCCTTGTCTCCTGACTTAGGCCTCCATAGGCAAGCAATACAGGGTGTCTAAAGGTTTAATAAACTTTCATTCACAATTTTAGCTGGAAATTTGAAAACACAGTCGGATGGGACATGTAAGTGGAATCTGCTTACATCCTCCATTTCTTAATGGAAATACACTCTCTATAAAGGCAAATGGGGGCATTTGGATTTTTAACGTAAGCAAGTTTTTGAGTCAGCTATCTGGCTGTCAGGAGAGACTGGGGAACTTGTTTTGATGATACATTGATTAGCAGGCTAATTTGTTTATATTAGATTTTATGTTTATTTGGGGTCACTTGGGGTTTGATAAAGTTGAGGGAAGGGCCAAGTCACCACTCTTAGGACTAGTCTTAACCAGATTACCCATCCCCCCAAACACTGAAATAAAGGCTTCTCCCAGAAAGAGTAAGAAGTAAATTGATTAACCGAGACACAGTGTTCTTCGCCTGTAGGAATGAAGGAACATGCTCCCGAGGCAGGGATATGGTGATTTAACTGCTAAGGGTGAAGCAATAGTCTTTGTGGAATCAAAACTAGGATAGATGATTATTGATTTAGGTGTTTCATTAGAATCAGATTCTCCCAAATCTTTTCACCATGGTTTATATTTTATCATATTTTCATTCATTATAGGAAGGTTCATTCTGGGACACACAACACATCACCTATAAACCGTCACTGCAATTTAGTTGTTGTTCCTTTAAATTAAAGAGTTTTTGTTTTTGAAAACCACCAAACCAGGCAGTAAAATTTGAAAAATTTCTATGAGCACTGAGATTTTCATAAGATTTCCTTAGATGAGAAGCATAAAAATGCAGATGGTAAGACTACATAATGAAATTTAGGAAATTTCAATTTTAATAACATAGACTAAAGGATTGTTTCTTGCCTGCAATTTAATAAAGAAACTTTTCCTGGAATCATACACTATGAAATTATAGCCTCAGAGGTCTCAATGATAATTATGCTAAGATTAAATAAGAGCTTTAGAATTAAACATCACAATGTATGGCATTAAAGAATGTATTTTTGTAAATAATGGCTATAAAGATAAGTCAGTTTATTCTAAAATTTTTACCATTGGAAGCTAAGGGTAAAAGTTTACAAAAAAACTGAATAAATAACTTAAGAGTTTACAGTAGAGAAATTACTGACAATATTTCTTTTTTTATTGATAAAACAGTGAGTACCATACAATGAAATGCTTACTCTTCATACAGAGAGGTTTTGAAATGGAATCTAAACTTTTCGATTAATTAAAATGAGCCCTAAATAACTTTCATGATAATGGGGATCTTACAGGTCTTTTTCATGACTATCTCCTTAGCCCCTAGCATAGAATCTGGCTTGTAGTGGGGTTAAGTATTCAACATGTTTCTATTTAAAATGAGATCTGCTGCAATGCTACACTTATGCACAAGAGGGCTCCACTGAAACGGATATGTCAGGTAATACTGATAGTACCAATGCATTTTCTTATAAACTGTGGGATTCCCCCCCCCAATCCTTCTTTATGAATAGTAGGTCACCCTGAATGACCTTCTAAAGAGTGGAAGTGGAATACAGCAAACACTATTAAAATAAGTTAAACTGAAGTTTACTATGATATAAAACTTAGTGTCTGTTTTCATTTATTAGATTTAACAGATTTACTAGAGAACTCAGAAAGAAAAACACAAAATAGAGTGACGTAAACTTTTAAGATTTTCGCATTTCATAGAAACTCTTCCAAACGAATTGGAACTCCGTCTCAATCATTGTCACAGGAATTGTGCTTTTCTTTGGATGATATATTCCTAGAATTTTATTTTATTCCATTTTTGTGAATAGTGAACAAATTAGTGTCAACACACTAATCTTGATGAAGAAACTTTATTACTTAGAGAATAAAATGACAATAATAAGCAAAGGGTAGCACTGGAGAATTGGTTGCTAATATTTTATATGTTGGGGAGGAGGAGGGAGCTCTACTGACCATCAAAGACTCCTAGTAAGTAGCTGTGTTGCTTCTACAAAGATCCAAGGCACAGACCCTTCCTGACTATTGCAAATTACAGTTGTTTAGCTATTATAGTTCACTCTAGCTTCCTGTCTTCCTGCTCTCTCCCTCATGGACTCACTCTAGTTCATTTAAAAGTAAACAGCATAACAACCAGATACCAGCAACAAAAGAATTCTCTACTACTACCTTCCTAGACATTCATCTTACTTGGCAATGATCACCATGACATATTTATTGCTAAAATTGATGAGCACTCTTTATCTGCTTATTTGATCTCTGGGAAGCATTTGGTACCATTGACTTCTTTTCTGTTTAACAATATTGTTCACTCTTGCTTTTCCTCTTACCTTCACAGACTTTCCTTTTTAGTCTCTCAAATGAGTAGTTTCTCTTTCCAAGATTCCCTCTCTGGCTCTTTTTTCTAATCATTATACGCACTGTCTCTGGACAAATACTTCTCTTCTGTGACTTCAATTTTGGAAAAATATAGTCTCAAACATAAAACTCTAGCTTTACCTCTCACTCTTGAGCTCTCGATTCCAGTGAAACTGAGCTCTAAGCTTTCCAACTGGAAATTTAAGTGTGTTCTAAAAGATCTCATCACTCTCTACCCCAACTCCATTCTTCCTTCCTTCATTGTTTGGTTCAGTGAATGGCAATACCTTGCAACCAGTTGTCTAAGCAGTAATTTTGATTTCTTCCTCTTTCTCAACATCCACATCTAATCAACTACAGTACTCTGGGAGACATTATTGCTTATCTCCCCAACAGCCAGTCACAACCTTCTCTTCCTTGATGTTAGAAATTATTACCTATCTCCATCTTAGAGTCTGGAGAGCCAGATTTTGTTTTCTCAATTTTCTTTGCATTTAAGGTGAGGGCATTTTATCCATTGCTCCTTAATGGAACATTAGGGGAGATCTGCTTAAAGGCTTCTGGGAAAGGTCTTCCTCTCTGATTAAAAAACAAAGAGATGTCTATGCAGAGGGCTTCTCTCTTTCCTTTTAAGGATATTACTGTTTGAAGAATAATGCTCAAGGCTGCTGCTTGAGACCATGAACAGATTCATGAAGTCAACACAGAGTTCTGGCAGGGGCGTAGCAACTGTGCTGTGATGGCTAAGTTTATGTGTCAACTTGACTGGGTTAAGGAATTCCCAGATAGCTGGTAAGACATTATTTCTGGGTGTAACTGTGAGGGTATTTCTGGAAGAGATTAGCATCTGGATTGGCAAGAGGACCCTCACCAATGCATGGGCATGGTCCAATCCATTGAGGGCCTGAATAGAACACAAAGGCAGAGGAAGGGCCCTTTTGCTTCCTCTTCTCAAGCTGGGCCATTCATCTTTCCCCTTCTTTTGGACATCAGCACTTCTGGTTCTCAGGCCTTCAGATTTGGCCTGGGACTTATGCCTCTTGCTTCTCTGGTCCTCGGAAATTTAGGCTTATACTGAAGCTAAGCCACTGGCATTCCTAAGCTGTCAGCTTGCAGAGGAAAGATTGAGGAACTACTCAGCCTGCATAGTCCCATGAGCCAATTACTCATAATAAGTATTTTTCTATATATCTATATATGTTCTAGTGGTTCTATTTCTTTGGAGAACCCTGACTAATATATGTACTTATCTCTTTTCTTTTGATATTAAAAGACCCCACATTATTCTCTTACTTAGGACTGGGGTCATTCTATTGAAATTTAATGCCAGCTACTTTTAGCTCCTAGATATCTCTTGTATCTGCCTTCTTCCTTCAACCCCTTTTGCCAATACTTTTGTATTGGAATTTGTCAATTCTTTCCTCGATAAGCACAACTGCAGCTCATTGGTTTATCTGCTTCTATCTCAATTCTTCTCCTTCAGTTCCATGTTCTCTCTAGTATCAGAGGGATTTATATTTAAACTGCAGGTCAGAGTATGCCCCTACCCCACTGCAAAATGTTGAATGACTCTCATTAATCCCCAAGGCAAAGTTCAACTTCCTTCAAAGCAGAGCATGGAAGGGCCCTCCTAAATAATTTCCTGTTTCTCTATTTCCATCTCCTTCAATCTTGCCCTCCCGTTGTACGCTATTTGTACTGAGCTACTGTGCTTATTTTTAATGAGATGCAATTTTCATTATTCTTGAGACTGAGGTTCGTGAGCCTCTTGCCTGACCCAAATTCACCTGACATGCATTTGTACCTCAAGGGCTTATTTATTCTTAGACAGTTTTTAACTTTTAAGTGATAACAATATAAAAAGATAAATTTGGGTTTAGCCTTTAATAGCAGTTTATGGTATAATGTGGAAATTAAAAGACCTTTGGGTGAAGGCTTTAGGAATCTTGGTTGTGCCTTCTCTTACTGGATATGCCCTCCCTCATCTCCAGGCCTTTACATACGCTGTCCTTTCTGTGTGGAATGTTCTTTCCATTCTGTCCCTGCCCCTTCCCACCTGGTTCCTAGTCCCTCAATATTAAGTTCCATTTTTTTCCCAAGTAAAAAAAAAGGACGTTTTGTTTTGTTTTGTTTTGTTTTAAGTGGTCGAGCCGTCCCCAAGCAAAAGCTACCACTTTAGTTGCTGGATCGACTCATTTCCCAAACTTCGGTACTTTTGGTTGGGAAGGAAATAATGAGCCTAAATAGATGTTGAAAGTTTGTGAGTCATGGGACATCAGGCCACATGGGCTTAAGGGTTGCACTCATTCCCTTTGCCCTTTCTTCAGCTCATGGGGGTGATGCGAGGTGGGCCCTGGTGGACACTATGTGCACAGTGGGTTCGTGTCCCAGATGAGGAGCACTGAGGTTAGGAAGCCCATCTTGTAAGGAGCTGCAAGCTTCAAGCTCCTATCTCCAATCTTTGCCCCTGAGGAAGATATTGTCTTGATCAGGAGACAAATCTGCTCTCTGACTTAAAGGGAGACACTCTCTCTTATTTCTAAGAATGTTTCCTCAGCAAAGATAATCTGAGATGTGTAGAAATGCGATGGAGAATTTCAACAGTTAAGAGCTGGATTCAAACAGATCTGGAAGTGAATTTTTGTGCTAGTGGCTTCCAAATTTATTTATCCAGCACAAACTCTTTCCTTAAACTCTCAGCAGCCTAAACCTCACTCTCCACATTTAGTATGATGCTTCTGAGGAAAAATCTCAGTACTTTGGGAGGCCAACACGGGAGAATTGCTTGAACCCAGAGTTTGAGACCAGCCTAGGCAACATAGCAAGAGTTAGTCTCTACAAAAAAAACAAAAAATTAGTCGGGCATGATGGCATGCACTTGTAGTTCCAACTGAGGTGGGAGGATAGCCTGAGACCAGAAGACCAAGGCTGCGGTGAACTGTGATTGTGCCACTACCCTCCAGTCTGGGTGACAGAGTGAGACCCCGACTCAAAAAAAAATTAAACTTATTATATCCAAATCTAAGCTCCTGTTATTTCCCACCTAACCTCTTCCTCCCAAAAGTTAATGGCAACTGATCTTTTTGGTTGCACAGGCTTCCAGCATTGCCATTGTTTTTGCCTCCTTTTTCTCTTACATCCTGCATTCAATCCATCTGCAAATCCTGTTGGCACGCCTTTTAAATATATTGAGAATCTGACAATTTGTCACTCCTCTACTGTTATCACATGTACAAGTTTCAACTTTCTGTTGTCTGGATTATTGAAGGTATATTGTAACCTGTCTCTCTTTCCTCTCTTCAGATTGTTTTCAGTGTAGGAAGCCAATGTGGTCCATTAAAACATGGCCTCCTAGGATTAAAATTCCATTTTCTCATTAGGAGCAAATATCAAATACTTGACTGTGATCGCCAAGGTCATGTATAGTCTGCCCTCTGCAACCATTACCATCTTTATTTCATCTTCCCTTTGCTCACCAAGCTTCAGCCACACCAGTCTTCCATCTAAGGACCTTTCTACTTGTTACTAATTCTCCCTTAAACGCTTTCCCATCAGATATCCATGTCAAACTCCCAGGGTACTTTTAGGCAATTACCCAAATGTTGTCTTTTTTCAAATATTCACTGCCTGCTTGATAAATACACTTGGATGTCTAACAAGCATGTCGAACTTAGCGTCTTTGACATAAGGACTTCACTGACCATCTTATTTAAAATTTCAACCTCCAGCCCCTTCTATGTCTTTTCTGTGCTTCACTTAATTTTGTGGGCATCTATTGCTTTCTCTCTCTCTCTCGTCTCATCTATCATTGATCTGTCTTTACTTTTTATCCTGTTTATGATCTGTTTTCCCCACTAGACTATAAGTTTCCTGAAGGCATGTATATTTATGTTTTCTTAAGCACTCTAACCCCAACTTGTGGTATATTATCTCACATACAGGTGTTCAATAATTGTTTGTTAAATGACTAAGTAATAAATGAGCCTTGGCTTTACCATTTATTATTGCCAGACCCTAGAAAATTTAATTGATCTAAACCTCATCTTTCTCATCAATAAAAAGAGGGGGAGAAAAACCCACAACAGCACTATCTCCCTGGAGGGCGAAACAGTATTACACACATAAAACGCTTAACATGCACCATGCCTGGCAAAGAGTTAGCACTCTGATTCTCTAGGGACAGAGATGCCTCGCCACTTCCCTTCCAATTTGTGTTAGTCATGGACTTTCATAGCATTTTCTGTCTTATATTGTACATTAATTACTGAGATATTGCCGAATTCTTGTTTGTCTTCCTTGGTTGGTATTCGAGCCATAGTAAGAACTGGGAAAAACTGTAATTTGGAACCAGCTGTAGTGTGGTGTGCATGTATCTCCAGACACTCAGGAGGCTGAAGCAGGAGAATTGTTTGAGTATAGGAGGACAAGGCTGCAATGAGCTATGGTTGAACCACTGCCTCCAGCCTGGGCAATAGAGTGATACCTTGTTTAAAAAAAAAAGGGTTGGCAGGTTACAAGTTGCTTTAAATACACTTTATTCTCAGAAACAACCTGCGTAGGACTAGGCTTGGTAAAATCAGCTCAGTTCTACTTATGAAAAAGCTGAGATTTAGAGGAATTCACTGTATAAGTTCTAGTCAATATGTCTGTATAAGTTCTAGTCAATATGTTGGCAAATCTTAGATGTTTTTAATTGCTTAAATAAAAAGAATCTCGCATTTCCCCCTTCTCCTCCTCCTCTTCCTCCTTCTTCTTCTCTCCCCCCCCCTCCGCTCCCACCCTTTGGAGTATCACTCTGCTACCCAGGCTGGGAGTACAGTGGCACGCTCACAGCTACTGGAGCCTTGACCTGCTGGGCTTAGGCGATCCTTCTGCCTCAGCCTTCCAAATAGCTGGGACTACAGGCATGCGCCACCATGCCTGGCTCATTTTTTGGGTTGCTGTAGAGATGAGATCTCACCATGTTGCCCACGCTGGTCTCAAACTCTTGGGCTCAGGCACAATCTTCTCACCTCGGCCTCCCAAAGGGCTGGGATTACAGGCACGAGACACCACAACCGACTGAGTATCACATTTTCTAAGAGGTGCTAAAATAAAAGAATTTTGGAAACAGAAGCAATCTATATATCCATGAACATTAATTTGAATTCTTCTCCAATTCCTAATTGTATTTGACCCTCACAGTCTTTTAAATACATTTTAAATATCTCAATGAAATTGTGTTAGAAGTGAGATTATTTCAATTCTGCTCATTCTCATGTACTTCACCCATGTGCTTATTATAGGAAGATCAAATAAACACTGTCTAATATTCTAAAATAGTCTGTTTTAATAAGAGGTTAATTCCTAGCACAAACAGCAAGTTTGTCTACTCAAAATAAAAAAAAAACTTATAAATTTATCATGTGCCATTTGAGGATTTAAAAATACATTTTGCTTCTAAATTGGTGTCTGCGATGACATTAATTAAAATAGCTGTATAATTATGACTTAAATATTAAATAAGTCTGGTAATATCTGTCCCAGTAATTGATTTGACAAAGAAATTTATAGAAAACATCACTAACTTATCAAATTACAATGATCATCTTACGAATAAATACAGTTTGGGAATAATAACAGGTAATTAAAATAGAAAAGACATTTGGTAAAAAGGAAGCAGCTTCTGGGCATCTAGGGGGAAGGTCTAAATAGTTTTTGTGGGTGTATTGGTTTGTTATTGCTGCTGTAAAAAAATATCACAAACTTAGTGGCTTAAAACATGAAAAATTTAGTATCTTATGGTTGTAGGGAGTCAAAGTATGACCCAGGTCTCATGCTGCTAAAATAAAGGTGCTGATTGGGCTCCATTCTTTTCAGGAGGCTCCAAGAAAGAGTCTGCTTTCTTGTCTTTTACAGCTTCTAGAGGTTTCCTGGATTTCTTGGCTCATAGTTCCCTTCCAAATCTTCAAAGCCAACAGGGTGTTTCTCAAAATGCTGTCTCTCTGGTTCTGTTACTCTCCTGTTACTCTCTTCCACATTTAAGGTGCCCTGTGGTTACACTGAGCCCACCTAGATAATCCAGGATTACTTTCTTATTTTAACATCAACTGAGTAGCAACCTTACTTCCATCTGTAGCCTTAACTCTCCCTTGCCATGAAACATAACATATTCACAGGTCTGGGAGATTAGTATATGGACATATTTTGGGGAGCCACTTTTTTTGCCTACCACAATGGACAAAGCAAAAATAGAGGCTTAAGATGGTGCGAGATATTCTAGTTATGATTGAAGAATGCTTAGGTCAGGAGTGCAGGGTGAATTTGCACGACAATTTCATACTTGTTTCTATCTTATTTCACTGCTTATTTTAAAAAGCTCTGATCATTTAGAAAGTTGTTATTAAGCTTTTATTTTTATTTTTTGCTATTTGGACTCAATTGCACCTATCCCTGACAATTCCCTTTTCTAATAGTGCTTAAAAGTGCTTATTTTTCTGCTGAATTGTCTCTTATTTTTAGGAAATGATTTCACAATGATCAATAGTACACGCCAACTGACTCTATATGTGGTTTCTTATACTTGATCTTCCTCAATTTTATTCATCATACCAATTTTAGATCACATATATTGCTGCTCATCACCACGGGGAAAAAATTATGTCTAGAATAGCAGACGATGTTAAAATACGTTAACAGAAGTTTTATCAATTGTTCTAATTTGCAGAACTCTTTTCAAGTGACATGCTCCATGGAAGTTTATAGACTGATCTATGAGGCAGATAACAATGGAATTTTGTTGGTAGAGGGGGAGCTTTAGGTCTCACTCCCCACTCCTATCAATCTCACCCCAAAAGACAGCGGATTCATGTGCCCTTGGGAAAGTAGGAAGAAGTGAGAGATAAAACAAACAACTGAGTAGAAGGCAGGCTGAAATAAGACACGACTGCCAGTTGTAAAGTGGAGTGCAGGTTCAAGAAACAGAAATCCTAATCAGCTGCTCGAATGGGTTGGCTGATTTTGGAATCCTGACTTGAAAGACAAATGGAAGTTTTGAAGAGCTGAGATTATAAGGAAGCAGCCCAGGTGGAGAGTTAAAGTGGGGAGTGAACAGGAACAGGAAACTGAATACCGCATCTCACTCACAAGTGGGTACCAAACACTGGGCACACACGGGCACAAGGATGGGAACAAGAGACACCGGGCACTGCTGAGGGAGGAAGGGAGAGAGTAAGAGAGGGGGGATGTGGGGTGCAGAACCACCCATTAGGTACCATGTTCATCACCGGTGGGGGGAGCTCTTCAGAAGCCCAAACCTCGCCTCACACAATATACCTATGGAACAAATCCTCACATGTACCCCTTGATTCTAAAATTTTTAAAAAGGGAGGAAGGGAACAAAAGCAAAGGATAGAGTGTGTTTATGGGACCTCGCCCTTGGACAGTAGTTTGGGCTAAATATTCAGCAATATGGGTCAAGAGACGACTTGGAGAAGGCTGGGAAAGCCTTGAATACCAGGGTGAAAAAACAAGTTTTTACTTTATTTGGGCATGGAAAATTTGCCAGAGCATGGGAGACAATAATGAGAAACAAGATCAATTCAAAAAGTGGAGCCCCATTTTGAGAGATGGAAATCTATGAGAGAACCATTCGATTTCTTTTTTTATGTTAGCAAGGGTATGTTTATTGGACACCCATGAAGACCAATGTTTACTGGACACTAGTATTCTAGTCAAAATTGTCCTGACCAGCAGCTCCTTTTTTTTCAATTCTTTACCACTTGCACATACTAACACATTTTGCCACTAGGGGTCAATGTTTATCTGTATTTAAAAAGAAAAAACTTAAACGTGATGCAACTTGATAACGTGTGTGTGGTTTACAGTTTAAAGAAACATTACTGCAGGAAAGGTCTAAATTTAGACAGAAGTTCCTAGAGACCAAAATATCATCCTTGGTAAATTGATTTCACAGAGCCACTAATTTTTTTCTAGAGATTTTATTCAGAGATAACGAAATAGTGATCATGTCTAAAATAACCCATGACGTATTTTAGGATGCTTTAACAATTTGAGGCAGTTTATGGGCTGGATGCTTTTCAGAGCTCTAGGGAATTATAAAGGAGCCACGATGTCGTGACAAGGAGAGAGCTCGGCTGGGGACTCTGGGAACAGAGCTCCTCTCTGGCCCTGTCACTTATTGACTGGGGACCTGACCAGTCCCTTCTTAGACAGTTTGCCCCTTTGCAAAATGATGGGGACAGATTCTTTGTTTTTGATATTCCTTTCTAGTCCTCTCTTTGCAAGAGGACCTTTCATTGTCTGTCAGAGTTGGGGAATTTGGGGTGAACTATTTTTTACTCTTTTATCTCTATGCTAGACAAATACCAAGACAGCAGCAACAGAAGTGCATTTTTTTTCTGGGTTTCATCCAACATTTTAAGATACCAGAATGAAGTGACTGTTGCTAGTAAGTTGCTTTTAAAAATTATTTGTATTTTTTTTAATAGTGACCTGAGGCACAAGGAGGCACCAACACCCTGGAAAGTTTTAACGTTTTAGAATAGGTTAACATGCTTTTGATCAGTTTTACTTAAAGAATTGTTATTGAACTAATGCTTCTCCTTCACTTATCTGGTCCTGATTGATCCATAAGGATAAAGATTCCCAGCCCAGGAGCTGCTGGATTATCTCCGTTTTGCAATTTTTCACCAAGGAAGTTTCATTCCCAGATGAATACAGTGTCCTTTATTTGCTGGCTCAGTGCCATTTCAGTCTTTAGCACTAGTTCTAAGCCAGGTGTCCCTGGTCTTGTGCCTCAGATCTGTCAATGATAAAAAAAAAATGGTGAGCGTTTGTATGTGGTGCAGGGCAGTAAAACTCAAGCAGAAAACTGTTGTTTTAATAGGTTAAGTGGTTGGAGTCAGAGTTCAGGACTGCCAGCCAGCTAGAAATTGAGGAGGGAAATACTTAAAAAAGAGAAAAGGCCCCAAATGGGCTTATAAACTTCTCTTATCTCTTTGGATAAACCTGAACTGTGCAAGGACTATAGGGAGAAAAATAACTTGTAGGTTGAAAATGCTAAGGAAAGACTTGAATTTCTGCCCAGTGCAGGGGTGACAAGAATTGACATTTAAATCTTGTCAGATGAGAAGGACTTTTAATTGAAAGTGCAGAAGAACTATGATTTAGGAATAATGAATATTTCCTCAGGACTAAGACTTATTCCTAAGACTAAGGCTAAACTGAGACAAACCCTCCATAAGTAATTATGAAATCAAACTCATGTAAGGTAACACACACAGTAAGCAGTGTAGTTATCTGCTAACCTCAAGTCAGCACTCTTTACGAAGAATTCAGGATCCAGTGTCTACTTGGTACAGTCCATATTGCACCAAAAGTTACCACATGTGGAAAAACAGGAAAATATGGCTCATGGTTAAAAGCAAAAGAATGCAAACACTCCTTAGATGCCCCAGATGTTGAAATTAGAAGACAAGGATTTTTAAATCAGCTGCTTTAGATATGTTCAAGGATGTGAAGGAAATGATAGTGAGCAGATGAAGAATCTCAGCAAGGGATGGATGTTATGAAAAAGAAAAAAAATGTAAATTCTACTTAAAAGTATAATATTTGAAATGCAAAATTTCCTGATGGGACTTCATAACAGATAGAAGATGTCAGAAAAGCTTGGTCAGTGAACTTGAAGACATATCAATAGAAATATTACAGTCTGTGAAATAGAAAGAAAATATTTTGAAAAAAATGAATGGAACTTCACTACATTGTAAAACAAGAACCACATGATTATCTCATTAGGTGCAGAAAAAGCTTTTGATAAAATTCAGCATCCCTTCTTGATAAAAACCTTAAAAAACCTAGGTATAGAAGGAACATACCTCAAAATAGTAAGCGCCATCTATGACAAACCCACAGCTAACATATTGCTAAGTAGACAGAAACTAGAAACATTTTCTCTGAAAACTGAAACAAGACAAGGCTGCCCACTCTCACCCCTCTTGTCCAATATAGTGTTGGAAGTCCTAGCTAGAGCAATTAGATTAGAGAAGGACATCAGGGTATCCAAATAGGAAAAGAGGAAGTCAAGTTATCCCCCTTTGCTGATAATATGATCCTATACCTTGAAAATCCAAGAAAATCTGTCAAAAACCTGCTTGTGCTGATAAAGGGCTCTGGCAAAGTCTCAGGGTACAAAATAAAT
>CAUYQG010072201.1:0-18709 GCA_963574415.1 Tarsius wallacei | reverse complement strand
CCTTTCTTATAGTATTATGATAATTGTTCAAGGTCTGCTTATGAGTGAGAACATATGGTACTCTGTTCTTTGTTTCTGTGATAGATCACTGAGTATGATAGACTCTAAATCCATCCAAGTTGCTGCGAAGTCCATATGTTTGTCCTTTTCTAATAGTCTCCTGTGTGATAATTTTCAGTTCAGCTGTTTTCTCTTCAGATCAGACTAGGTTGTTATTTTTCTTTTTTTTTTTGAATTGGAGTCTCACTCCGTCGCCCAGGCTGGAGTGCAGTGGCACGCTCCCGGCCACCGCAGCCACGACTTGCTGGGCTCCAGCAATCCTTCCGCCTCAGGCTTCCAAGTAGCCGGAACTACAGGCGCGCACTACCACGCCCGGCTAACTTTTTTGTTGTTGTTGTAGAGCCAAGTTGCCCGGGAGGGTCTTGAACCCGTGGGCTCAGGCAATCCACTCGCCTCGGCCTCCCAAAGCGCTGGGATTACAAGCTGAGCCACCAAGCCGGGCCGGTTGTCGTTTTTCATACCTGATGAGTGGCTGATGCAGAACTCATACTGGGAGTTGAAGGGTCAGCTCTGCCATTTTCTTGTTGTTTGCCTGTGCTTCTATTCTCTTTACTTTCCTCTTTCATTGCAGGAAATGTTTTAAGCCACCTGCTGGTCTTGTGTTCATTGGTTAGTTTAAACTAGATAATATAATCCACAGACGCATTTATCCAGGCCCAAGTGAACTGCAATATACTGTCTGGGGTGGGGGGTGTGGGATTGGCAGTTGAGGGAGACTGCCAGGGGAGGGAGGGGCATACCTCCTCAACAAGGGTACCTGCATAATCAACGTTTGTATACCTAACCCTGAAATGTACCCCACATCTTTATAATAAACATTTTTTAAAAAAGAAAGCAAATGAAAAAATATCAGGTGACCCAGGCTACCCAATTTGAACTTTTCCTTTAGGATACCTCGTGTACTTCATGCTGACAGAGATGGGACACCAGCGTAAATCCATATATTAGAATTAGATATTAGTAATTTTTTTGACATGAAAAATAAATATAGTAAGTCCTCACCTGATGTTGTCAGTAGGTTCTTGGGAATTGAAACTTTAAGCAAAATGAGGTATATCATGAAACCAATTTTACTATAGGCCAATCAATATAAACAAGAGTTAAGTTTCTATGGCATATTTCAGGTCACAAAAACATTACCAAACTTCTCTTAAAACCTTTTTACTGATGCATTCTATTTGTACATATTTATGGGGGTACATGTGAAATTTCATTACCTGCATAGAATGTGTAATGATATATAGTCAGTGTATTTAGGATATCCATCATCTTATGTATTTATCATTTCTATGTTTGGGGAATATTTCAAGTTCTCTCTTCTAGTGATTTTGAAATACACAATACACTTTTGTTAACTATAGTCGCCCTACTCTGCTGTCAAACATTAGAACTTATTCCTTCATACAGTTAGATACTGTATGTTTGTACTCATTAACCAAACTCTCTTTATCCCCCTCCAAACCCACACACCCTCCCTAGCCTCTGGTATCTATCAGTCCACTCTCTACTTCTATGTAAACAACTATTTTAGCCTCCACTCTCACATGAGTGAGAACGTGATATTTGTCTTTCTGTGCCTGACTTAAGTGGTCTGATAAGAGCCTTTGGTTTTTGACAGTAGAAGAAGCTGTTCACTTGGAGCTGATGTACTTGGTGATGGGCTTGGCACCCTCAGACATCTTGTACTTGGTCAGCTCCCTAGGTGGCAGCAGGCACGAGGGATCTGAAACTCCCTGAAGGTGATGGTTAAGCTCTTGTTGAAATGCGCCAGGAGTGATGCGCTTGAAGATTTTGTTGACAAATGAGTTCATGATGCCCATGGTCTTCTAGACAAGATGCCAGTGTTGGGATGGACCTGCTTCAGTGCCTTGTAAATGCACATGGAATAGCTTTCCTTGTGGCTATGCCTGCACTTCTTGCCATCCTTCTGGGCCTCGGTCACCACCTTCTTGGAGCCCTTCTTTGGAGCAGGAGCGGACTTGGCTGGTTCAGGCAAGTTACCACAAGTCAATAACTATACTGAGAGAGAAGACACTCCAACATCAAACTCCTAAATAAAAACCAAAGCCCATCTAATATTATTGAACATTGAATACATGTGAGCTATACATACATTTAAGAAAAATTAATAAAAAACAAGTAAAGGAATTATTTAGCTGCTTATTCCAGTTCGGGTTGCTAGAGCCCATCCTGGCAGCTCAAGGAGTCAGGTGGGAACCAACCAAGACAGGACACCATCCCACTGCAGGGTGCACTCACATACTCACTGGGATAATGTAGACACACCAATGAACCTGACCTTCACAGCTTTGGGATGTGGCAGAAAACCGGTGTACCTGGAGAAAACCCACACAGCCATGGGGAGAATGTGCAAGCTCCACACTGACGGTAGCCCTGGCTCAGAGTCAAATTGTCTTTTTCCATCAACATTATAATGAAAGACCATTGAATGAAATGATGTTTTTCGAGGGCCTGCTGTGTAAGCACTAGTGTTGCTCTCCAATGGATTGTTTTGTCCATCCCACATACGAAAACACCAGTCTAGGTATTCTGAATCTTACCCTTGGATCCAGACATCATGGAGAAAGCACTGCATTTTCATGTTTGGTCTCAGTGAAAATGTTTTTCTGAACTGCTTTTTGGTTCTGGGGCTCTGCCTTACATGGAAGGTGCTATGGAGACAGACATAAAAAACAGGACTGTCTTTATCAAGGGGCTGTTGTTGAGTATGTCGGTGTTGGTATTGCTACAGCATCACCCAGCGCACTCACTAGGAGGAAATCCCACTACAGAAGAAATTTCTCTCAGAACTTAGCATCAGGAAATGCTGTGCTTTTCCTCAATAGCTATTTTGTCTTGTGCTTAAGGATAATATTAATGTTGTTTTCCTCTTTGCTGTGATTGCTGGGTGCTTAAAGCCATTTTTGTGGTCCACCTCTCTGAAATGTAGAGGACTATGATATGCATTACTGTGGCTTCTTTTCACGCCTGACCTTTTTTTTAAAACACATATTTCTCCTTCTCATCCCAGATCTCATAACTATTTTAAACTTTCAAATTTTGACCAGGCGCGGTGACTCAGCCTGTAATCCCAGCACTTTGGGAGACCTAGGTGAGAGGATTGCCTGAGCCCGGGGGTTCAAGACCAGCCTGGGCAAGTTAGTGAGACCCCCGCCTGTACAATAAATCACAAAAACTAGCCGGGTGTGGTGGTGTCCATCTGTAGTTCCAGCTACTTGGAGGGCTGAGGTGGAAGGTTCACCTAAGCCCAGCAGGTTGAGGCTGCGGTAGCCATGAACATGCCACTGCACTCCAGCCTGGGCGACAAGAGTGAGACTCAAACTCAAAACAAAAAATTATTCTTTTTTTAAGTCACCTCAAGTCCTTTAAGGAAGTAGGTGAGATGAGAATACCATATAAAATTGTTATTGATGTTCATTATAAACTTCTTAAGCTCAATTGCCTAAGAAAAAATGATTTCGGATATGGAATTTAAAAATTTGTAAATCTCTAGGTGAAGACTATTTTCTATTGAAATGCATCTACGCATTTCATGAATCTAAGATGCTATTAATTGTGAGTTGCACTTCCATTTTAGAGGTGTTACAATATGAAAAAAATGTCCAACACTAATTTTAAGACAACATCTATTGTAAGGTCATTCCTAGTCTTAGAGATGTTAAAATGTTGTGGGGGTGGGGGGGATATACATTTCAGAATCAATGAAATTTGGTTTTATTTATAGTACTATGAGTCTTCGAGCTATTTGAAATTCACTCACTGTTGTAGGGTTTAGAAGGTGGCCACAAGGGAGGGAGTTACGGTTTATGGGTGGTCATTGCTTTAAGGAGGCCTATATCCCTAAGGCATAATAAAAATTCTGATCCCTGATTACCCAAAGGGCAGTACTTACTAGCCTGACCGACATGCTGGCGTTCACACACTGGCTAAAAACATGAACTTCTTATGAGGGAACCCTAAATAAAGTTGGAAGATATGTTTTGTAAAAGATATTTAAGACAATTTAAACTGTGCTATTGTTTTGCTTTTAACCAACTTCAAAATACTTATTCTCAACCATAAAAAATGGGCAAAGGACAGTTTATTCTCTGCAGAAAATACAAATGACTAATAAACATTTGAAAATGTTCAATCTTTCTTGTAATCAAAATAATGCAAATCGAAACAGTGTGATGCCATTTTTTGGTCTATAAAATTGACAAAGATAATACTCAATGCCAGTGAGATGGCAGCAAGATAGGTGCTTTCATACATTGTAATGTGAGTATAAATGATACAGCTTTTGTACAAGGTAATTTACCAATACATGTTAAAGTATTCTTCAAATATTTATTTTTAAAATGTTCTACCCCTGATCTAAGTAATTCAGCTCCTAGGCATCTATCCTAAGGAAACAATCAGAGGTTCAGAATTACATTCAGAATGTTATTTATTTCAGTTATAGTATAGATATTAAGTTATATTAATTAAATTTACGATTTAAAATAATTATATCTGAATAATTATATTTAAAGTATAAATAAGTTAATATTCACCTATAGAGAAGTATTTAAATTATAGTTTTTTTTCTATTTAGTGGAATTTTTTTTTTTTTTTTTTTAGTTGAAGTCTCATTCCGTCGCCCAGACTGGAGTGCAGTGGCACGCTCCTGGCCACCGCAGCCTCAACCTGCTGGGCTCCAGTGATCCTTCCGCCTCAGTCTTCCAAGTAGCTGGAACTACAGGCGTACACTACCACGCCCGGCTAGGAATGTTTTACAGTTATTACAATTAGTGAGATTGAAAACTATTTAAATGACATTATAAAATAATCATGATATATTGAGTGAAAAAAACTGTCTCCGCAGGAAGATTCCAAGATTATTAATATCCATATTTGACATATCAGAGAGCCTGAAATGAAATATAGAAAGAGAGTTAACAATGGTCGTCTCTGGGAAGTGGAATCATTGGTGATTTGTTTTCCTCTCTTAATTTTGCCATTTTCTATAATATATATTATGATAATGATAAAAGCAAATTATAAAACATTGATAAATTTATTTATTTTATTATTGAGTTTAAAGCCTGTTTTTGTCTTTGCCAGTAATCATTCCCTCTCCAGTGACTTTAAGTCCCCCCATTCAACAAATATTTCAGGACCCTCTGCATGCCAGTTATTGCCCTAAGAAGACATAAGAGCAGCCAGATACATGGAAAAATGCTCAGCCTCACTAGTCATCAAATAAATGCAAATTAGAACAACACTGAGATACCACCTAACTCCAGTCAGGATGGCCATCATCAATAACTCAAAAAAACAACATATGGCTGGAGAGGATGCGGGGAAAAGGGAACACTTCTATACTGATGATGGGAGTGTAGACTAATACAACCTCTGTGGAAAACAGTTTTAATTCCTAAAAGATCTAAAAATTGACCTTCCATACGACCCCACAATCCTCTACTGGGAATATACCTGGAGGAATTCAAATCACTCTATGAAAAAGATACCTGCACACGTATGTTTATTGCAGCATTGTTCACAATAGCAAAAACATGGAACCAACTGTGTTGCCCATTGAAAAAGGACTGGATTTTAAAAAATGCAGTACATATATACACGATGGACTATTACACAGCCATAAAGAAGGACAAGATTATGAACTTCACAGCAACTTGGATGGACTTAGAGTCTATAATACTGAGTGATCCATCACAGAAACAAAGAACTAAGTATCACATGTTCTCACTCATAAGCAGACCTTAAGCAATTATCATAATACTATAAGAAATGGATAGACAGCAGGGGGAAACTGCCAGGGGTGGGGGAGCACACCTTAACAACAAGGGTACCTGCATAATGAACATTTATATACCCAACCCTGAATTGTACCCCACATCTTTAAAATAAAAAAATTTTAAAAAGAAGGCCAGGCTCGGTGGCTCAGCCTGTAATCCCAGCACTTTGGGAGGCTGAGGCCAGTGGATTGCCTGAGCCCTTGGGTTCGAGACCACCCTGGGCAACTTGGCGAGACCTCGTCTCTACAATAAATCAAAAATTAGCCAGGCATGGTAGCGCGCGCCTGTAGTTCCGGCTACTTGGAAGGCTTAGGCAGAAGGATCGCCGGGGCCCAGCAGGTCGACGCTGGGGAGTCCGTGAGTGTGGGACGGCACTCCAGCCTGGGCGACAGAGTGAGACTCCAATTCAAAAAAAAAAAAGAAGTAGAGATACAGCAATGAGTATGACAGACCATGTCCTCACTTTCTTGGAGCTTCCCTAATTGTGGGGAGAGACTGAGTATAAATATACAGTTTCGGCAGGGCATGGTGGCTCATGTCTATAATCCCAGTACTTTGGAAGGCCAAGGTGAGAGGATTGCCCGAGCCCATGGGTTCAAGACTGGCCTGGGCAACTTGTTGAGACCTCATCTCTACAGTAAAAAAAATTTAGCCGGGCAATATGGCACTTGCCTGTAGTTCCAGCTACTTGAAAGGCTGAGGCTGAAGGATCACCTAATCCCACCAGGTCAAGGATGCAGTGGCCGTGAGGGTGCCACTGCACTCCAGCCTGGGTGACAGAGTGAGAACTCCAACTAAAAATAAATAAATAAATAAATAAACAAACAGTTTCTCCTCATTTGACAAACTGACAAACCTCTCCTACCTGCACCCATGCCCTTAGCTGAATGAGTGAATCTAGCCTCATGGCTTTAAATGTCACTTCTACTCTGTTGGCTTCTAAACCTGTATCTCTAGTCTAGTCTTTTCTCCCAAACACCAGACTTTTTAAAAAATAATTATTTTATTTTTAAAATGTGGGGTACAAATGAGAGTTAGGTACATACGTGATCATCACACAGGTAAAGTGTGGGTACCTTTATTGATGTTATGTGCCCCACCTCCCCTGGCAGTGTCCCACTACTGCCAATCCCTTTCTTATAGTATTATGATAAATGTTCAGGGTCCACTTATGAGTGAATATTAAACATATAGCATGTGTTAATAAATAGTAGAATAGGTGATCTGGCTGACGTAGAGCCTAAGCTGAGGATTGCCAGTAATTACATATAAGTCGTCTGACCTGCTTCACTAAGTCTAGGCAAAAATATAGTTACATGCTTTTATTTCTTCAATTAATTGTTTGAGTCCCCTCCTTCTCTAATTATCAGGAAGTCCAGTATCTTTTTTTTTTTTTTGAGTCAGAGTCTCACTCTGTCACCCAGGCTGGAGTGCGGTGGCACGGTCACGGCCACCGCAGCCTCAACCTGCTGGGCTCCAGCGATCCTTCCGCCTCAGCCTTCCAGTAGCTGGAGCTACAGGCGTGCGCTACCACGCCTGGCTAATTTTTTGATTTATTGTAGAGACGAGGTCTCACCATGTTGCCCAGGCTTGTCTCGAGTTCCCGGACTGAGACAATCCTCTCGTCTCCACCTCCCAAAGTGCTGGCAGTATCTTTTTTTGAGTTCTCTCTATACCTGTTATCTAAGAATCCCGAGGGTTTCCTCAGTTCAAAGGGAGCCAAAAGGGTCACTGAGTCAGGAATCTACCATTTCTGTTGCTTCTTACTGTCACTTGGTGTGAAGACCAGTTCTATACAGTTCAATGGAGTTCAGTGGAGACAGTACATACCTCACAGAGTTGTACAAATTAAATGAGCAAATACATTTAAAGTGCTTAGCATATAGATAGATACATGACACTAAGAAGGCACTCAAAGATTTGGCCATTATGTTACATTATTGAGCCTTAGCTTTATGTCTTATGCCTAGACAAGAGGATCTCTGGAAACATCCCAGCTTTGGCAAATGGTGAGAAATAGATGGGGGCCTTGGTCCCCTGCAGGCCTGATACATAGCCTGAAGGTCAAGCTGACCCAGTCCCTGCCCCTTCTGGAAACCTCTGGCTATCTTACTCACATTGTCCTGAAGTTGGTCTGCCTTCCCCTAGTATGTGGAACAGACAGAACCTGAAGAACATAGAATTCCTTATAAATCAAATGATTTGTTCTGACTCAGAGAAGAAGGAGTTTTGGAAGGTGTTTGGACTGAAAGAATATTGCCTCAGGTCACGGGGTTGGTTGGTAGTAGCTGGGCTTTAACCAAAGTCTTCCTGAACGCAGAACTTGATCCTCAACTCAAGGGGTATTCTGCCTTGCTTTGGGAGGTAATGTTTTGGAGAGCAAGGCTATGGTCCATTTATTTTTGCATTCTCCCCATTCCAAGCACAGTGCATTGTACATAACAAGAAATACCCCTCCTCCATGTCAACTGCTATTAAAGATGGTCACACAAGTATACACAAGCACACTCATGTATTTAGGACTTCTCCCTGCCTTCCATCTCTTTGGTTCTCTCTCTTTCCTACTTCTAGGCCATAATAATTAAGAACAAAATGCCAGTGCATATAAACCTTTTCTTGACCTTTGAGTAACTAACTACTGTTGCTTTACAATTTTCTCTATCTCTGCTTTAACTGCCAGATTTCACACCCTCTAGAATATCCGTTTCTTGGAAAATGGCAACACCTTATCTCTCTAATTAATGTTGTGACTAGCACATAAAAGATCTCCAAATAGTAATTTATTTTAGAATATGTGGAAAAGGTTCACTGCTTACATAAAGGTAATGAATCATTAATATAAGCTAATCCCATTTGTCGATCCACTTCCCCATTTTCCTTATGTTCTAAAAGTCCATTTGTGAGTCATTTTGCTTGTTTCTGTGGGGAACTACATTATAGATTATGGCGTATACTGCATAATAACAGTAATAATAATAGCTACAATTTATTGAGTATCAGGTATGTTACACATATCATCTCTATTTTTCACAACAACCCTGCAAGACAGTTATTCATTTTACAGATGAAACTGAGGTTCATATAAGTTAAGGAACTTGCTTTTAAGCACACAAAGTCAAATATATTTCTTGTCCTAAGTACAGCTCCTGGTAAAGTGTCAATAACAGGCCACTCATGGCTTTCCTCGCTACATCTATTGGGCCCTAATATGGGTGCCTGAGCCAAAGCCAGCCAGTCCTGGTTGTAACCTGATTTGAAAAGATGAGCTTGGCCAATCAGATTCTTCCTTAAGAAGTTGAATTGGGAAACATAGAAAGAGGCAGTAAGTTGGTAGACCCAGGAGCTGGTGCTGAAAGGCATAATCAAAAGTTGTCAAATGAGTGTGTTGAAGAGAGGCTGAGGAGGCCATGATGGACCGACCATGTTCAAGCGGAAGTTGTGGGAGGTGTGGAAGGCAAGCAGAGACTTCAATGTAGTGGAAGGAAATAGGGTAAATGGGGGTGGGACAGAAAGAAACGCAAAGAGCAGCCAAGTCTGTGCAGAGCACCCTGGCACTGTGGGGCCATGTTCTGCCCCTTTCCTCCTTTGCCGCAGTTTCTGTGCCAGGGTAGCCTTAAAATAAATCTTTCATCCTTTGAGCTAACTTTAGTGAGTGTCAGTTCCTTTCGATCAAAAGAACCAAATTAAAATACATGGTCAGTAAGAGCTGGAAAGGGGATCTGAACCCTGGTTATTTGGCTCCAGTTTCTGCATTGCTTTGCCACATTACAAATGCTGCTCTGGCCCACCATAGCTCATAAGATCAACTTGCTGTGTCTGAAAATGAACCAATAATGGACTCAAGTTTCCTGAATCCTTGTCCCAAATTTTGGGTTCCTCCTGGAGCCCTGAAGAAGGTGGGAACTAAGAAAATCTCAGGCAACTGGGAGGTCTGCAAACAGCACCAGGGCAAGAATCCAACTTCCAGATGCTGCAATGGGTAGAGGGGATGGGGGCAAGGCAAGAATCAGTTCTTGTCAGTGCAGAGAAGGGGAGCGTCTCAGGGGCAAGGATTGGTCTTAACCCTACTTCTAAGATAGTGCCTGACATATATTTGCATGAACGAGTGAGTGAATGGCAGAGTAGGTCACAACACCTGCTCAAATGGATGACTCATTCTTCATCTAGTCCTCCCGAGTTAAGGAACACCTGTCTCCATTTCTAAGAAACAATTCATGAAGCAGTGTGAGGAATATTTACAGTGAGTAGTCAACTTAAGCTTTATTTTTTTTATTTTATTTATTTATGTACTTTGATTTGGAGTCTCACTCCATCGCCCAGGCTGGAGTGCAGTGGCACGCTCACAGCCATCCCAGCATTGACCTGCTGGATGCCGGCAATCCTTCCACCTCAGCCTTCCAAGTAGCTGAAACTACAGGCATGCACTACCATGCCTGGCTAATTTTTTTATTTATTGTAGAGACAAGGTCTCACCAAGTTGCCTAGACTGGTATCGAACACGCAGGCTCAGGCAATCCCCTCGCCTCGGCCTCCCAAAGTGCTGGGATTACAGGCTGAGCCACTGAGCCCGGCCCAACTTCAGCTTTAAAAATAACAAAGATGTGTAGTGGTGACTGTGGCAATGGCATAGTTCAAAGACTACAAATGGACGACTCTGGATTACATTCGCCTTGTTTACAAAAATACCACTCGCTTTGTCTCCATTTGTCTGGAGAGAGTGAGGTTTCCATTTTCTGAGACTGACTAAAAACTGCAGGCCCACTTCCTGGGTAGGCTTCCAAGTGACTACATCTTTCTCAATGTTCCCCAGAGCCCCAGTCCAAGCTGCCTGGGGCAGGGCCTCTAGCCTTTGGTGACTGTTGAAGCTATCACAGGAGCAGTTATCTGCAGCCTGCCTGAATCGCTGTGCTTTTAGGCCCTCCCAGGCCACAGATAACCACGTTGGCCTTTGCACTGAAGAGACATCAGAGTTTGCAATTGGCCAGGCTGGTGTGTGTGAAATATAGGCGATGTCGTGTCACGCTTCTGAGTATGGCATTCCTTCCAGCCAAGTCCTCTGGGTATGGGTGAGTCTAAATGTTTGAAGACTACTCTCGTTGGTTGTGAAATGTTCAAAACTGGACCTCGTGGCTTTCCAAGGGGGCATATTTCTTAACCCTGCTGAACCTTGGTTTCCTTTTTTGTGAAATATGGATAGTATTATACTGTACTCTAAAAGTATAGAAATATCTATCCATTACAGGGAGTTATGAGACCTAAAAGAGATAATACCAGTGTAGTACAATATGGTACCTGGCATATAATAGACACTAAAGAGCTTTTATTATTTCTGAAGCATCAGTTAAAAAATGTTTCATTGACGGTGCCCTATCTTTATTTCTAACAGTACAATATGTCTCTGAGAGACTCAGCAGATGTATTCAACTTCTTAATCATACCTGTGTAGCCAGCGAAAATAAAACTTCAGTGAAAGTTAGTGCCAAAGGAAAGTTTGTCAGACTATATTCCCTTTTTCTTTTTCCCTTCTAGACCCTGACTGCACCTGCCCCATTTGCAGATGAAACCAGCTGCCAGTGCCAAGCACCTCATGAAAAACTGACCATTGCTCAGGCCCGCTTAGGAACACCAGGTGAGGTTGGATTTCTTGTTTCCCAAATGGGCCCTGCCTTGACGTTAAAGTATCAGAAAGGCCGGTCATTATCTAAGCAGTACTTGCTTTCAGTCGGAGAATTGGATTTAGACATGATAGCACAGTACAAGAAGGGTCAACACTAACCATGATAAACAAGACCAACCAAAGTAGCCAAGAAAAGATGCAGCAGTTTGAGCCCCAGCTTTGCCACTTACTAGTGTTACAGTCTTGAGTAAGTCACAGAAATATCGGAACTTGTTTCCTTATGTACAAAACAGGGACAACACTACCTGCTTCACAAGTTTTTTGTGACAACTAGATTTGGTTAAAAGTAACAAAGCTTTTTTTAAACCATGAAGGTTTACAGAAACCTAAGCTACTGTCTTTATTACCATTCTTAAAAGTCTGCATTTTTTAAAAAAAAAATGTCTCAAGTATGTCTTAAAAAGACTGATTTCTGCCATAGAAGTGTGTTCGTTCATTTATTCCTTCAGCATATTCCAGAGGATGACTCAGGAAGAGGTTTAAAAAGAACTATAATGTACCATCTCTGTTTCCCAAGAGCTCTCATTATAATTAACGAGACAACAAGATATGAAATTAAAACCACAGATAGCGTGCACACACATGCTTAGGGGTTACATCCTGCAACACAGATGATAACATTTAGAGAAGGGCAGATTCTTTTGGCCTAGAGTGGTCAGGCAAGACTTCAGAGAAGGAGCAAAACAGAGCTGATGCCCTTTTTGGGAGAAGTAAGACTTAGACTGTGTGGGCAGAACATTGAAAGGTATTCTGGATAGGTAGAACAGGAATAGTGAAGGCACAGAGATAAGAAGTTATGTAGGAGTAAATGTGTGTTGTTCCAGTTGATTGGAATGGATTGAAAAATAAGACTAGTTGAGCAGGTAAGCTTTGAGCCATTTAAGATGGCGTAAATCAATGATTTCCACTTAACATTGCAAAAACCCAACATCCCAAACTTAAAAGAATTCGTGAGACAAAGGACAGTTTGCTTAATAATAAAAATAGATATTTATTAAGTGTTTACTATGTACTGAGGTATTTATATGTATCGTGCCATTTCATTATCACGACTCTATGTGGTTAGTACGTTTAGTATTTCACAAATGAGGAAACGAAGGCTTAGAGAAGTTGTGGATCTGCACAAGGTCATTCAGCTCCTAAGTGGCATTGGTTCGCACTTGAGCCTGCATCAGAATCCCCTGGAGGGCTTGTTAAAACCCAGATAGCTGGACCCCACTTCTAGAGTTTCTGATTCAGTCCAGCTGGGGTAGGGCCCAAGAAGTTGCATCTCTATAACAAGTTCCCAGGTGATGCTGCAACTTGGGGACCACACTTGGAGAATCACTGGTAAATGGTAAGGCTGGGATTGGATCTCAAACTTGTTTGTTTTAGAACTTGACCTTGTCACCGTGAGATTCTGCTTCCTCTAAGAATAGCCTTCAAAAGAGTGAAATGAGGCGGATAGTGGGCAGTTAGTAAGCTTTTCCTTGAGCTTCTTTTGAGAAAGGCCACAAGAAGCTTGGGGAGGTAGTTCAGAAGAGTTAACCAGTCATTCCCAGACTTTAGTGTGCAAAGAATCACCTGGTAAGCTTGTTAAAGAAGCAGATTTCCTGCTCTTCACCCCCCACCCCCAAATCTGGGATGGGGCCCAGGTATCTGCATTTTTAACAGACAGCCAAGTTTCTAACCCAACAATATATCCAAGAGATGTCAAATGAAAGTTCAGGTGATTATGAAGAAAACAGATTTGACCTAAGGTTCAAGTATGAGCTTCAGGCCAGAGGAGAAAGAGACCCTACTTTTCTAGGGAAAGGAAAGGGAAGTAGAACTTACCCTATATCTACTTGGTGTGATGCCCCGTACTCTATCTCATTTAATCCTTGCAAAACTGTGTGAGATGATTATTACAGTGTCCTTTCTACAGAGGAGGCACATGAAACTTGCAGAACTGAAAAGTAACTTGTTAAGTGTCCTAGCTAACCCAGTAGAGCTAGGATTTGACCCCAAGTCCCTTTCACCTCAAACTCCTGCTTTGCCCATCACAATGAACTGTTCTGTGAAGCATGGTCCACAGCAGGCTATGGAGTTAAGTGAGCATGCTGGAGGGTGGAAGGTATGTGAACAAGAAAGACAGACAGTGGTTGTAATATTCTGCAGCATGGGACTATGCCATGCTCACTGCTGTTTCACTAGTGTAACACCATAACCCCAAATCTGAGAGGGCTTGCACATAATGTTTACCTATTCCAAAGAAGTTACTTGGAGGTCCAGCAGTGAAAGACATTGGTTTAATAAAAACTTATGGGAGGCATCGATGGCTACAGGTCGGTGAAGAATCTGCACCTTGGGACAGTATAGCAAGCAGTTTTATAATCAAAGCAATCATGTAAATGATTTACATTGCTACCTACATTGCTATCAGGTGTTTACAGTTACACTGATTAAGAATGACTGTACTGTTTTCAGCTTTGCTTGGTCACCTGCATGAGTAATGAGTAATGGCTTATTACTGGGAACATGCATACCCTTCAGAGACCAGCCTTGGCCAGAGTTTAGCTCAAAGAGCACATGCCACACCAGAGTTTAGCAAATGACTGCTTGAGGTTGAATGCTTTTAAACATTCCCCTTTGATGGGGGTAGTTTTTTAAGGTGGTTGAGTGGTGATCTGCTCCATGTAATCATGAAGGGGCAAGTAGACACAGGTACTAATGTCAGGTGATGGACAGCAGGCAGATGGGTGAGTTAGTCACATGACAGTTGCCATGTTGATGGGATCTGTGTCATGAAGGTCATGAAGAGCTGATAAGGTTAACTTGTTTATGAGACAAGCTGGGGAGGGGGTATCAATAACTACCTCTGAGAAATCAGTTCTGTCCTTGGCTAGTGATTAGAGGGTAAAGTGAACTGCTAGGGAAACGTGACAGATCTAGGCAATGTTAAAATGGCTGCTCTTTGGCTATATTGATTCCATGTTATGTCCTTTTGTTATCCACATATCGTAAGTGTTGGAGTATTGTATTGTTAGCAGAGAAGCTCAGAGAACTTTAAAAAATCTTATTGTTTGACTCATATTTAAGGAGTATATTTAAGAAAAATTTTAGCCGGGCTCGGTGGCTCAGCCTGTAATCCCGCACTTTGGGAGGCTGAGGTGAGTGGATTGCCTGAACCCGCGGGTTCGAGACCCGCCTGGGCAACTTGGCGAGACCTCATCTCTACAATAAATAAAAAAATCAGCCGGGCATGGTAGCGCGTGCCTGTAATTCCAGCTACTCAGAAGGCTGAGGCGGAAGAATCGCCGGAGCCCAGCAGGTCGAGGCTGCAGTGGTCGGGAGCGGCCACTGCACTCCAGTCTGGGCGACAGACTGAGACTCCAACTAAAAAAAAAGCAAAAAAACAAAAACAGAAATTACTTCTTGCAAAAAAAAAAAAGTTAATATTTTATTTTATTATTTATTTTAATATTTAAGAAAAACATTATTTTTTGAAGAGTTTGGTTGTTTTCAAGAGTAGTAAGCAATTACCTCTTTGTGACATTGTCTTGAGCATTCCCTCAAAAAGACAAAACAGCAGAATTTGGTGCTTATAATGCTCTTCAAGATTATAGTTATAACTGAAATCTCTCATTATCTCCTACACTAGCCATATTTTGTCACTTAAGATAATTGTCCACAATATGTTTCACAAATTTAGGTCTGCCCAAACAGGGGCTGTGGTATAAATTCTGGAAGAGGTTCTGACAAACTGCTCTTGGCTCCATGACCTAGTATGTGAGGTCACTATGGTATAAAATCTTAAGAGAAAGAACAGATTAGGGCAAAAAGTAATCAGAATTGGCACCTTTGGTCTTAGTCCAGCTGTGGAACTATAAGCCTATATGGTATTGTGTGCATTCTGAGGCACAGAGAACCTCTGCTCTGGCTTGACGCAAAGGAAAAGTCCAAGAGATTGCTTCATGGGTTCCTTTTCATTTAAGCTGACTTTTTTTTTTTTTTTTTTTTTGAGTCAGGCTCTTACTCTGTCGCCCCAGAGTGCAGTGAAATGATCACGGCTCACCACAGCCTCGACTTCTTGGGCTCAGATGATCCTCCTGCCTCAGTCTCCTGAGTAGCTGGGACTATAGGCATTCACCACCATGCCTGACTAGTTTGTTTTTTTATTTTTTGTAGAGATGAGGTCTCGCTATGTTGCCCAGGCTGGTCTTGAATTACTGAGCTCAAGCAGTCCTCCTACCTCAGCCTCCCAAAGTGCTGGGATTATAGGTATGAGCCACTATGCCCAGCCATAGCTGACTTTTTCCTTGAAGGGAAATGGTTCTGATTTTCTATTTTCCTTCTCAAAAAGGGGATTTGTATTTTCGTTTTCATAGGGTGTAGAATTTTCCAGACTTTATTTTTCAAGAACCACCCTAATGAATCTTGCCTTGTATGCATTCCATCTGTGCTGTAATTTACGTAATAATTTTTCTTTACATGTACTCACTTTTCCAAAACTTAAATTTAATGTATTTTAAAAACAAACATCAATCACCTTCATTTATAGAAAATAGCATCACCGGCTATAAGTAGAAGGTAAATATATAACCATTTGATTTTAAAAGGTTAATTTTGTGCCACCTTTTTTGCACATCAGTTGTACACAAAACAGTACAAAGTTACCATAATTACTGGGTGTTTTGTAAGAGCCTCTTTTTTGTTTTAAAGAAAAGAATTCATATCAGTATGTAGTTTTCTAACAAGCACCAACACGGTGGAAGAAAGTGGTGAAGTTTGATTTGCACTCAAACATCATCACAAATTCGTTGTGTGACATTGGGTAAACTGCTTCCATTTGCCCCTCTGTGAAATGACAATAATAAATCCACTTTCCTGTAGTTATCTCGCAGGGTTGATGCAAAGATTAAGTGAAAGAAATGTGCTTTGTGAATTGTATGTCTTTCTAAGGCATTGTTTAAATGCCTTGAAATAGCCATAATCAAAGTCTTGTTAATAGCCATAATCAAGGATGAACAATCACTCTTTTATTGTTGCTTGAATCTGGAGCAAATATCAAGAAACACCCAACATACCCCATAATAGTGTGAATTAAGATGTAGAGCAGTTGGTGATTGCCTTCTGTCTACCTGTATGTTAGGTGTGAGTTTAACTTTCTTTTTTTTACTTTATTTTACTATAGAGATATGAGGCACAAGTCAGGATGAGGTAGATATGTAATCTACATGCAGGTGAAGTTTGGGCCTCTAACCAGTCCTCAGTTCTGGTTTAGGACCAGGTACCCTTTGCGATGTTATGTGCCGCCCCACCCCCACCCCCCGGCAGTGTCCCACTAGAGCAGATCCCTCCCTTGTGTTATTGTGGTTAATGTTCAGGTCCCAGTTATGAGTGAGAAATGTGGTATTCAGTTCTTTGTTTCTGTGATAGATCACTAAGTATATACTAACTGCCAAACTGCTTTTCAAAGTGATTTTACCATCTTAAATTCCCACCAGCAGTGTATGAAAGTTCTAGTTGTTCTCACCAACACTTGGTATGGTCAATTCAAGAACAATTAGCCATTATAATGAGGCATTATCTCATTGTGGTTTGAATTTGTATTTCCCTAATGACTAATGATATTGAGCATACTTTCATGTGTTTATTTGCCTTTCATGTATTTATTTTCTTTGGTATCATGTCTGTTCAACTTTTTTTGCCTTATTTAAATGGTTTGTTTATCTTATTATTGAGTTTTGAGAGTTATTCATATATTGTAGATACAAATATCATATCAAATAAAAATTTTGCAAATATTTTCTCCCAGTCTATGACTCACCTTTACATTTTTGTAAAAATGCCTTTGAAGAGCAAAAATTTTAAATAGATTCCAATTTATCTCTTTTTTTGTTTTTTTTGTCATTTTTGGGGTCCCATTTAATAAATTTTTGACAAACCCAAGGTCATTACACTTTTCCCTTGTTTTCCTCCAGAAGCTTTATAGTTAACTTTTACGTTTAGGTGTATGATCCATTTTAAGTTAATTTTCATATATGATGAGAAATGTGAGGTAAGCTAGTCCCCTTCATAGTTCCATTCACTTAGAAGTGCTAAATAACGTATACAAATTTGGAATGTAAGATCCAGGAAGCTAAAATAATCAGATTTTCTCCATAATACTGTATCATGGTCATTATTTGCATCCATGATCCTTAAGCAAATAGTCACCATTATTTTGATGCTATGTGTAATTTACTATGTTTAAATTATCTGAAACATAGTAATCAACATGTAGTATACAGACATGGTTTACCTGAGCTTCACATTTATCTGATGTACCTGCCTCTGACCATTCAGGATAAACAGGAATTTACTTGAAATACTTTTCAAAACGTATAACAATCTGTGGGCAGAAAGACTATAATAAATGGTATTATAGTTTTCTTTTTCTTTTTCGTTTTATTTATTTTTTTGAGTTGGGGGTCTCACTCTGTCGCCCAGGCTGCAGTGCAGTGGCAAGGTTATGACTCACTGAAGCTTTTACTTCCTAGGTTCAGGCAATCCTCCCACCTCAGCCTCCTAAGTAGCTGGAACTACAGATATGCACCACCCATACCTAGCTAACTTAAAATTTTCTTTTGTAGAGACAGGATCTTGCTGTGTTGCCCAGACTGGTCTCAACAAGCCACTTGCCTCCCAAAGTGCTGGGATTACAGACGTGAGGCACTTCACCTGGCAAGGAAATTACTTTTAATCTATAATTTTACAGTCAGACAAAAAATATCAAGTATGGGGTTGAATAGAAACATTTTCAGACATGTAAGCTATTGTCATTTCCCTTACCTTCTCTACTAGAAAATTACTTGAATTAATGCTTATATAAAACAAGTGAATTATCTGACCTGGATTCCCTGGAAGCAAAGCTTGAAGAAAAGGCTTATGTACAAATAGTTTATTTGGGTCTTTGATCCCAGGGAGCAAGAGTGAGTGATAAAGAGTGTGCCGGGCTAGGTGCGGTGGTTCAGCCTGTAATCCCAGCACTTCGGGAGGCTGAGACGAGAGGATTGCCTGAGCCTGGGGGTTCAAGACCAGCCTGCCAGGCTCGGTGGCTCAGCCTGTAATCCCAGCGCTTTGGGAGGCTGAGGTGAGTGGATTGCCTGAGCCCGCGGGTTCAAGACCCGCCTGGGCAACTTGGCAAGACCTCATCTCTACAATAAAA
>CAUYQG010072196.1:0-15251 GCA_963574415.1 Tarsius wallacei | reverse complement strand
ACTCTGTCGCCCAGGCTGGAGTGCAGTGGCCACTCCCGGCTACCGCAGCCTCGACCTGCTGGGCTCCGGCGATCCTTCTGCCTCAGCCTTCCGAGTAGCCGGAATTACAGGCGCGCACTATCACGCCCGGCTAGTTTTTTTTTATTTATTGTAGAGATGAGGTTTCACCTGCCCAGGCGGGTCTCGAACCCGCGGGCTCAGGCAATCCACTCACCTCAGCCTCCCAAGGCGCAGGATTACAGGCTGAGCCACTGAGCCCGGCTCTGACCCCATTTTTTAACATAAGTCTTCTGGTGGGCAGCTGAGACCCGACTGTAAGACAGGTGTGATGAGGTGGTCAGAGATGCCCGTAGTGAGCTTGGTGTCGTCAGATGCCAAGTCACAAGGCTGAGTAGGCCCAGGAATGCCCACCACATGATGGAAAGAGTGCCTTCAGGACAACGACCGCCTGCAATGGCACAAGCCAGTGACACCAACAGGCGACCAGACCCCAGGTCACTTGCTCTGTACCTGCACCTCCACCTCAACTCACACTCTGGCCTCACAGGAATCTCTGCCACCAGGCGACAGAGGAGGGGAAGGCTTGGGCCTCATTCACAGATAAAACACTCCACATGTCAGTGCGTACCGAAACCCAACTGCAGCCACAGCACAGTCACAGTCAAGGCTGGCCCCGAAAGGCCGAGGGGAGGGCAGTCCCTTGAGGAGGGAGAGACGTGGCCAGTGTCCGCATCTGGTCGTTGGCATGAGGCGGGGGAGAAGTGGCCTGAGCTGAGGACATACAGACACCGGGCAGAGGCCAGCAGCTTGTCAACAAGTCAGAGAAGCAGAAAGACTGGAAGCTCAGGGACAGGCATCTGGGGGGACATGTGGTGGGTTGGCTGGACCTTTGAGCCCCGCATCCAGGCCCACCATGAGCGTCCCCCACAGAAGGATCACGAAGCAGCCAAGCAGATGGAACAGCTTGGCCAGTAGATGTCGTCCAGCCTGTGTTCTCAGTGTCCCAGCACACGCGCCATGGACCCATGACCGAGCAGGACACAAACAGGACAGAGTCTGTGTCCAGGGTCAGCAGGGCTTCCTGGGAGGTGCAGAGGCAGCCCTGTGCCCATTCTCAGGAGACCCACTGAGTCCTGATCCCTTCGGTGTGGTGGGGCTGGCGGTTTGTCCTTCCAGTCTTCACATATCAGTGGGATGCGGGTTTGCCTTTCCCACCTGCAGTGTCTGTGCTAACACGGGATCCTGATAACATCCCTCTAGACTGAGAAACTTGCTTTATAACAAAGCAGGTTATAAATGGCCACGTGACCACAAGCCCTGCTGGTCGGACCACATACCACAGATCCCAGAATCTGCTGGCTGGGAGCCTGGTGTTATCCTGAAAGACATGGTATCTACTTTCTTTTTTGTTTTTTTTTTTTTGGTTTTGGAGTTGGAGTCTCACTCTGTTGTCCAGGCTGGAGTGCAGTGGCATGCTCACGGCCACCCCAGCGTCGACCTCTGGGCTTTGTCGATCCTTCTGCCTCAGTCTTCCAAGTAGCTGGAGCTACAGGCACACGCTACCACACCCGGGAAAAATGTGGTTTTTTTTTTATTCGGAATCTCCCTCTGTCACCCAGACTGGAGGGCAGTGGCACGCTCCCGGCCACCACAGCCTCGACCTACTGGGCTTCTGTGATTCTTCTGCCTCAGCCATCCAAGTAGCCGGAACTACAGGCGTGCACTACCACGCCCAGCTAGTTTTTGATTTATTGTAGAGACGAGGTCTTGCCAAGTTGCCCGGGTGGGTCTCAAACCCGTGGGCTTTGGCAATCCACTCGCCTCAGCCTCCCAAAGTACTGGGATGACAGGCTGAGCCACCAAGCCCAGCACAGTATCTTTCTTTTCCTTTTTTTTTTTTTTTTTTTGAGTTGGAGTCTCACTCTGTCACCCAGGCTGGAGTGCAGTGGCACCATCACGGCCACTCCAGCATCGATCCGCTGGGCTCTGACGATCCTTCCGCCTCAGCCTTCCAAGTAGCCGGAACTACAGGCACACGCTATCACATCTGGCTAGTTTTTTTTTAATTTATTATAGAGATGAGGTCTCGCCAAGTTGCCGAGGCTGATCTTGAACCCCTGGGCTCAGGCAGTCCTCTGCCTCTTGAAGTGTAGGGATTACAGGCATGAGCCATCACACCCAGCCTGTCTCTTTTAAAAACAAAGAACGAGCCGGGCTCGGTGGCTCAGCCTGTAATCCCACGCCCTGGGAGGCTGAGGTGAGTTGATTGCCTGAGCCCGCGGGTTCGAGACCCGCCTGGGCAGGCAAAACCTCATCTCTACAATAAATCAAAAAAATTAGTCAGGCGTGGTAGCACACGCCTGTAGTCCCGGCTACTCGGAAGGCTGAGGTGGAAGGATTGCCAGAGCCCAGCAAGTCGAGGCTGCGGTGGCCACGAGGGCTCAGGTCCCATTTAGGCAAAACCCTGGTAAAACAGCTTTACCTCTTTACCATCTCTAAGTTGTGTCACACATGGCATAAGAAGCATTCAGTTCACAGCAGCATCATTCACCATAGCCAATATGTGCAAACAACCCAAATGTCCACCCACTGACAAATGGATAGAGAAAATATGTTATAGCCATGCAGTGGAATATTATTCAGGCATAAAAAGGCACGAAGTAATAATGCATGCTGCCACATGGATGATCCTTGAAAACATTGTGCTAGGCCAGGCATGGTGGCTCAAGCCTGTAATCTCAGCACTTTGGGAGGCTGAGGGGAGAGGATTGCCTGAGCCCAGGAGTTCGAGACCATCCCGGGCAACTTGGTGAGACCTCGTATCTACAATAAATCACAAACAGTTAGCTGGGTATGGTGGCGTGCGTCTGTAGTTCCAGCTGCTTGGAAGGCTGAGGCAGAAGGATCGCCTGAGCCCAGCAGGTCTAGGCTGTGGTGGCCATGAGTGTGCCACTGCACTCCAGCCTGGGCGACAGAGTGAGACTCGAATGCAAAAAAAAAAAAAAGAAAGAAAGAAAAAGAAAACATTGTACTAAGTGAAAGAAGCCAGTCATCAAAAAACCTATCTTGTACGCCAGGCGTGGTGGCACGTGCCTGTAGTTTCAGTGACTTGGGAGGCTGAGGCAGGAGGATTGCTTGAGTCCAGGAGTTCAAGGATGCAGTGAGCTATGGCTGTGCCACTGCACTCCAGCCTGGGTGACAAAACAAGACCCTGTCTCAAAAAAACAAAAACAGAAACAAAAAACCAAAACCATGTGATTCAGTTTATAAGAAATGTTCAGAGTAGGCAAAGCTATAGAGATGGAAATTAGATGAGAGGTGGCTGAGGGCCAGGGTGGGAGAAATGAGGAGTGTCTGTGGGACCGTGGTTTCTTTTGGGATTGATAGAAATGCTCTAACTGTAGGGTTGCAGAACTCTGTGAATTCTAAAACCATTGAATCATGCACTTAAAATGGGGGAATGTAGCCGGGCTCGGTGGCTCATCCTGTAATCCCGTGCTTTGGGAGGCTGAGGTGAGTGAATTGCCTGAGCCCGCGGGTTCGAGACCCGCCTGGGCAACTTGGTGAGACCTCATCTCCACAATAAATCAAAAATTAGCTGGACATGGTAGCGCACGCCTGTAGTTCCAGCTACTTGGAAGGCTGAGGCAGAAGGATCACTGGAGCCCAGCAGGTCGAGGCTGCGGTGGCCAGGAGCAGCCACTGTACTCCAATCTGGGCAACTGAGTGAGACTCCAACTCAAAAAAAAAAATAAAATAAAAATAAAACTACATTTAGATGTATATTATAATAGAATCATATTATCTTATCTTCAAATTATATGCTATGTTGGGATATTTGGTACAGATCTACATAGATAGATGCTGGGGTAAAGACTGGAAGGAAATACACTTAAACTCTTTTTTCCCTTCTCCCCGGCACTTAAATTTAAGAATAATTATATCCTTTATGATTCTAAGTTACACGTATTATCTTCTGTGCACTAGTCTCTACAACGAGTGTGTCCTATGTCTAGAATTGGGAGGGGGAAGTGAAAGTCTTAGGTAAGGCCCTGTGTATTTCCCTCTCCAAACTCCAGCTCCACGGCTGCTGTGGCGGATCGGGAGCACGTGGCTGGTGGCCAGCGCAGGGCTGACCCCAGGACACTGCCAGCCTTGGGCCGCGCTGGGGCTCACCCGAGCTGGAGTAGTGGTACAGTTCCGTGTAGGGCTCGATGTGCACTGAGGAGCCGAAGGGGATCTGGGGCACGCGGCCCTCCAGCTCCGTGTCGATCGTCAGGTGTCCATGCTCGTCGATGCCGCTGAACCGCTGCTTAATGACCAGCTTGCCCGGGTGCCCCACGAAGGTCACCTCGGCCTGACGGGTGAACTCGCCCCCTGGAAGGCAAGATCGGCCTGTCACTCTGCTGCCTGCCAAGCCAGCCCTCCTGCCCATCCGAGGCTCACAGTGCGGGGCTAGGAACAGGGCACAGCACAACCCCCCTCTGCAGGCACTTCAGTCAGGCTGGCAGGACACGGGCTGATGACTCTGAGGACAGAGCCTGGACATCCATGTGGTCTGAATGAGGCACACACAAAAGAGGCAGACTGCTTCCCAGAACGGCTTCGGCAGAGCAAGGGAGAGACCATCACTATACCAAGCATCCCCAAACAATCTGCCCACACGTCTGCTAAAGACTGAACTTCCCCTGATAGGAGACAGTCTCTAGAAACTCCAAGGAAACTCGGGTGTCCTAAGACTCATGAAGCGTATACACATCCAGTTAAACTTATCAGCTAGAAATGGCAGGTTGCTCTACTCTGAGCAGAAACCGAGGCAATGTCAAGTATCAATTTCAGATTGGTTTGGAATTCGGAAGCAGGCTTGATACACAGAACAGGCAACCTGTGATCCCCACCCTTTGGGCTGTGAGGCTACGTGAGCTGATATCCCTTGTTCTGCCAGAGACATCTAAATACCCACCACAAAATTGCTCCTTGGACAAAACACAACTCTAGGCAGTCTCGGTTAATATATATTAATGAAAAGTTATACGTCGCCTCCTTATCTTATCTCCGGGGCAGAACTGTGGGGTGCTCTGTCTATAGATAAAAAGGAGCTAAAAGATGCTTGTCAGCCGGTTGCTTGCAGACAAGAGTTCCCTTTTCACTCACTCCCTCTCCCCCGACCCCGGCACCACTGTGTAGCCCATTCATCTTCATGCTGGATAGAAATTACCCGTGATGCTGAACCCATTTTTGAATCCATCCTGCTCCACTGCAAACATCCATCCAATGATGCCTCCCACCGGAGCCAGAGGAAGCAGAGAATAGCCCAGTGTCTCGGGAATGGTGCTGATGGCTGTGTAGGAGCGTCCGTGGTTCATTACCACGTAAGAGTGGAGGTCGGTGTTCTCAAAGACAACGGGAGCCTGGCTGCTCCCCACAAAGATCCTTCCTTTCACCTTGCCGTTGACTCGCTGGGGGGAACCTGAGCAAGAAAACAAAGAAGGTGGAGACCGCTTCCAAGCCAGCCTTTCCAGGAGGAGTCAGAGGTCCTGCACCTGTTCATGAAGAAAGCAATGAGACAGAACAGCACTAGAGTGAATGGCTTTGGGGTAAACAAAAGTAGTTGTTCCTTCTGAAAGTGCCCTCGAGAGCAACCACAGCTGAGTGCCATGAGCTTCCCTTCCACGTGACTGGTTATGGATAGCACAATAGTGGTTCCAAGGGAAGCCACTGTGTGATAGAGGAACTGTGGGAACAAAATATATATAATATATAATATATATATATATATTTGAGTCAGACTCTCACTCTGTCACCCAGGCTGGAGTGCAGTGGCATGCTCACAGTCACCGCAGCCTTGACCTGGCTGGGCTCAGGGGATCTTTCCGCCTCAGCCTTCCAAGTAGCTGGAACCACAGGTGCACGCCACCGCATCCAGCTAATTGTTTGATTTATTGTAGAGATGAGGTCTTGCCAAGTTGCCCAGGCTGGTCTCGAAGTCCTGGGCTCAGGCAATCCTCTCACCTCTGCCTCCCGAAGTGCTGGGATTACAGGCATGAGCCATCACGCCCGGCTACAAATAAATAATTTAAAGAGAAGAACAGTATCACAGCTGATCTAGAGCCAAGGGGGCCATAGAACTGATCACTTTTGAGGGTGAAAGGGGCAGAATTAATGATTGTACTGAATGGCCCTGGCAACCTGGACAAGGGGCTGCCTGATCTATCACACACCTCAATAAACACCTTGGGCTCACACACGGTCTGACCACCCAGGTTAGGATTGACAGTCTGAGCCTGGATCCTCACCCAGCACAACCACAACAGACATAGCAGGGTGAACGTTACAGATCTGCCCTCTGACCCAGAACCAGCTCAGCATGTCTGGTGTTGGTTGTTCGTTAGACAATTGGCAACAATGGGATTCAGACCTACTAAGGCAAATTTAAAAGCTTTCTCAACAAATTGACACATTGTACATCTGAATACTATTTTTGCTTAAAAATTTATATTAATAATAAACGTTTACATATACCTAGGAGATAATTGGTAATGACGGTTAACTTGAGGTACTATGGTGAACATTCATTTTATTTTTTAAAAATTATTCATTTATTTACTTGTTTAGAAACAGGGTCTCAGCGGGCTCGGTGGCTCAGCCTGTAATCCCGCGCCTTGGAAGGCTGAGGTGAGTGGATTGCCTGAGCCCGCGGGTTAGAGACCCGCCTGGGCAACTTGGCGAGACCTCACCTCTACAATAAATCAAAAACCAGCTGGGCGTGGTAGCGCGCGCCTGTAGTTCCAGCTACTTGGAAGGCTGAGGCAAAAGGATGCCGGAGTCCAGCAGGTCGAGGCTGCGATGGCCGGGAGCGGCCACTGCACTCCAGCCTGGGTGACAGAATGAGACTGCAACTCAAAAAAAAAAAAACCACAGGGTCTCACTCTGTCACCCAGGCTGGAGTACAGCAGCACTACCATGCCTTGCTGCAGCCTTGAACTCCTGGGCTCAAGTGACACTCCCACCTTGGCCTCCTGAGCAGTGAGGACTACAGGCACATACCACCACAAGTAGTTAATTTATTTTCTATACTATATATCTCTATAATGTTTCAGAACTTGGATATATGTATTATTGTTTAATCAGAAAAAAATAAGAACAAAAAAATTAAGTTGCTCTCATTGTATTCAAGTAAGAAAACGAAAGATTATGACCCAGAAATTCCAGTTCCTAGGTATATACACAAAAGAACAGAACACATATATGTCCACACAAAAACCTGTACACAAATGTCCTTAGCAGCATTATTCATAATAGCCAAAAAGGCAAGCAACCCAAATGTCCACCAACTAATAAATGTCTAAACAAAATATGGCATACCCATACACTGGGATGCTATTTGGCTAGGATAAGGGATGAAATACTAATAAATGCTAAAACACGAATGAACCTTGAAAACATTATGCTAAGTAAAAGAAGTCAGATACAGAAGGTCACATGTTGTATGATTCCATGTATATGAAATGCCCAAAACAGGCAAATCCATAGAGATAGAAAGCAGACTAGGGGTTGACAGAGGCTAGGAGATTTTGAGGAATCAAAAGTGCTTTTCTTGGGGGCGATGAAATGTTCTAAAATTAGAGCTAACAGTTGGACAACTTTGTGACTATATTAAAACCCCACCAAACTGCAAACTTTAAAAAGGCGTGTGAATTATATTTCAAGAAAACAAAAACTGAAGAAAAGTAAAACAAAGGTCACCTTACATTGTTTAGGTTTGATGCAGAATAAACTTCTATCAGTTCTTGATCAGACGTGCATTATTTTTACTCCCAGACCAGTGGCAGGACTTTCATACCCAGTTCTCTCACTCCTTGGCAAAGTTTTCTTTGCACAGTAAGTTCTCAAGTAAATGTTGTTGACTGACCCTAGACAGGCATGCTCACAGCTGGGTGTCATCTATGTTCTGAAGACCTTTTGCTGTGTTCAGATATGCCCAAAGTGCTAAACAGGTTCACGACACACAGAGTTTGCACACTTGTGTCATTACACTGGGGAATGCTCTGAAGTTAGCAGGCTAACAGCGGAAAAATGTATCCCAAGAACGATTACAGAAACAAGCAGGAAAGCCAAGTTACAGAAACCAAACAAAAATTTTTCCACTAAACTTTGAGCTAGAAACATTTTTTTTTTTAAGTTGCGAGAATCTGACAAATATTTAACCACAAAACTATTAAGGGTGTGCATACAATGTCAAAATATGTGGCCAGTTTGTCATATCTGAGCTTCCTGTCAAGCACAAACTGCTCAGCATTTCGAGCTTTGATATCTGGGGTGGAAAGAGCCAATGAGGTTGCTCTTTAAGAATAAGCTTTTGGCCATTGCTTTGCTAAACTCTGGTCTGGCCACATGGCTCTTTGACCTATGGCCGCCATGTTTCCTAGCTTTGGCCTCCTCCCCTACCTTGGGGAGGTGAATCTCCTCTCTCTCTAGCTTACTTTTTAAATAAACTATATTTTCCAAACTAAAAAAAAAAAAGAAGACCAAGAAGCTTTTATTGTGGATTCTGGAAGCTTCTCCCAAAGCAGGGGAGGTATAAAAGCCAAGTCTGAAACAAAAAAGCAAAGTTATATCATCACTGGGATGATGGGATTTGGAAGAAAATAGAGAAAACTTTGAAGAAGTTGAAAACATCCCCAAAATTAATATGAAAAGTGCATGAAATTTTCTTTCATTGCTGAAGGTGATATTTTTTTAAAACCCTCACCCAGGGAGCTGGATATGAAAGTCTCATCACTGGTCTGGAAGACAAATATGATCAAAAGGAAAAAAAATTGCTTTTAGCAAATTAAAATGAAAACTGATTTAACTATAGCTATGACAGGGAATCTGAAAAACAGAGAATGTTCCTCCAACTGAGTTTTACTTAGTCAAATTTTGCAAAGCAATTGACATTCCTCATTAAACACACAAGGAAAATGACCTATGACAAGTGAAGCCACTTACTGGCATCTGCTGCGGTTTGAATGTTTGTCCCCTCCAAAACTCATGTTGAAACTTAACCCCCGATGGATGTGGCAGTGTTGAGAGATGGCCTTTAGGAGGTGATTGGATCATGAGGGCTCTGCTCTCAAGAATGGATTTATCCATTCGTGGATTAATGTGTTGTCCAGGAGTAGGACTAGTGACTTTACAGGAAGAGGAAGACAGACCCTTCAGAGCTAACACCCTTAGTCTTCTTGCCATGTGATGCTCTGTGCCACTGTGGGACCATGCAGAGAGACCCCACCAGCAAGAAGGCCCTCCATGCAGTGGCTCACGCCTGTAATCCCAGCACTTTGGGAGGCTGAGGCAAGAGGATTTGGGAGGTCAAGACCAACCTAAAAAACATGGTCAGGCCTCGTCTCTACCATACATTTTTTAAAAAATTAGCTGGGCATAGTGGCACACTCCTGTAGTCTCAGCTACTTGGGAGGCTCAAGTGGAAGGATTGCCTGAGCCCAGCAGGTCGAGATGCAGTAGCTGTGAGTGTGCCACTGCACTCCAGCCTGAGCAACAGAGGGAGACTGACTCAAAAAAAGAAAAAAAAAAAGAAATCTTGGACTTCCCAGCCTTCATAGTTGCAAGAAATAAATTCCTTTTCTTTATAAATGACCCAGTTTCAGGCATTCTGTTACAAGCAACAGAAAACAGACCAGGGCAGCATCTGAAGGGATAAATGTTCAATATGGTGGTTTTTCGCTGTTTTCATTTTAATTCCGATCTGTAGCTCGAGCCGCCCACAGACCTCACTCTGAGTGAACTGTCAAGAACCCCTGACATTTGCACAGAAAGGGTTCTTCTGACCATCTGGGAGCATCAAGACCCGTTGGTCCTTGTGAATGAACATCAGCCTGTAGCCGAATCCATTTTGGAGTTAGACCCACCGTGGGACTGGAGCCCTAAAATTAACCATGGCATACCCCTGAGACCCCCCACAACCACACCATGATGTCAGGGGCACTAGGAAAGAGAAACAGGAGGGGAAGAATGATTGGCATAAACCTTACCTGCTATAAACATTGGTGTAAGCCAGCCTTCTGTGGCCCTGCTGGGGTCTAACAGCCACTAAGATAGTAAGATCTGTGAGCAACACCAAATAAAATGTGACAGACTCTAAGAAAACAGACATAGAAAGAGGCTTGAAACTGAGGAAAAGGAGGGGTGTGAGCAATTCCTGGACCAGACTGCATAATTTCAACACTTCAGCCTTAGTGCCACACTCAGGGCAGTTGCGAAGGTGGGCTTCCAATGGATGTCACCTCAGAGATGGAGAAATGGCACAGGAAAGAGGGGACTCACCATGTTGGAAAAATAGGCATTCCCCAGGAACGCCTGGGAGAGGGTATGAGAAAGAACGGGGAGTGAGAGATTAAATATCGCTGCCACGCTAAAAACACTATACACCTCCAGAGATCTGGGTGAAAGCCAACACCAGGCAGCCCCTTCACCCTCTCCTGCTCCTTCTCCCCCACAAATTGAACATGGAAAAGCACATTACCTTCTGCAACGCATTGCCTGCCATTGCCCGTGTAGCCAGCAACGCAGCTGCAGCAGAAGCCCGTGGCATAGTCCCTGCACTCTGCGTGCACGGAACACTGGTGTCTGTTGTTGGCACACGTCTGGCGGGAGTCCGTGTTGTAGCTGAAAACTGTTCCAAGAAAACAAGGGCACATCTGTAAGCATTTTGCAGGGCTCCAGCCCAGGGGACTTTCTCACACCATGCAACCTCAAGTCCTGTGGGAACTCACATCTGCTAAACAACTCTAGAGACCAGATTCACTACAGAGATTAAAACCCACCACAGGTGGCTACTTAGATGCAAACGTGGCTCCATGACTCAAGCCACTGAGGCAAAAAGGAGTTGAGAAATCACAAGGATGAATTATTAAACACTGCTATAATCCAGTGTACTTGGCATCACTGAATCAATATCTGATTACCGCCATCCAATACCAGTCTTAGGATGGAGTCCATCTAATGCTGTCAGAAGATCAGCTTCACGTTGGAGGAGACCTTAATACACACACACGCACGCACTTTTTTTTACTATTTTTTATTGTGGTAAAAGATATATCACATAAAATTTGCCATTTTAACAACATACATGTATACACACACACACAAACACACACACACACACACACACACTTTTTTTTGAGACAGTCTTGCTATTGCTATGTTGCCTGAGCTGGTCTCCAACTCCTGGGCTCAAGGGATCCTCCTGCCTCAGCCTCTCATTTTTTTAAAAAAGTTAAACCACGCCCCACTCCCTTTATTCAGGGAATAATTTAGTAGCACTTATACTCAAAACTGATCAGAAATAATGCCTAAGTCACATCTGGTCTAAAAGCCTTTGTCTGACCCCCCAAAAAAACCAAAAAGAATTTCTCCCTATTTTAAATTTCCATCACCCAAATTCATTTTATTAGAATCATGAGGTAGCTCATTAAATTTGATAATCCAGAGCAAATTAATTTGGAAAGAAGTTCAAAAGCACAAGAGGGGTGAGCTTTTAAAGAGGAAAATGATCCCACGTATAACTGTTATGAGTGAAGTTAAAAGTAAAATTTAACCCTCAGATAGGTTCTATGAGTCCTATATACTTGAAAGGGAACATCCAATGCGTAGAAAGACTCTTGACGTCTGCAGCCAAGAACACTTGAGCCCTGAACTCAACACATGACACTGCTGATTGCTTAAGCTCCAGCTGTGGGCCCAGATCTCACGGGATCCACTAGGGCTTGCATATATGTGGACTGTTCAAATAATGCCAGGAATGCACTATTGGCTACAGAAGACCGACCTCTCCAATAAACGCAGGGAAATAACTGGGATAGTCAGACAGGAAAACATCTGTTTTAGACTCATTCTGGGTTCAAATCTAAGCTTTTTTCAATATCAAGTAACATATCAGTTGCTGGGGCTAGATATGGTATCATTTAAATGTGATGGCTTCACAAATGAGAATTTCAGAGATACCTAGAAAGGGTAGAAACAAGATGAGACTCAAAACTCCCATCAGCAAATAAAAAAAAAATTGCAAGTAAACACACCCAACATATCTGTGGGAGATGACTGTGAACCCATGGCAGAGTGCCATGTGCTGAAAGGTGTTGGCATCACCCCAGGGATCCAGGGTGCAGTGGGTGTAGGGGAGCCCTGAGACATGATCCCATGTTCTCATCTTGCCATCAAAAAGAATCTTCGCCATCTCTGTACCTCAGAGCAGGTGGCACGCTATCCAGTAGACACCACATCTCATCCATGGTTTGTGATACTCAATAAAAACAAACACTAAAGACTACTGCTTTGAGATAAATCAGAAGGAATAAGGAGAAATAAAAACAAGTGTATCATGTGGAATGGGCTAGATTTTCCTGAAGGTCTTATGATAACTCCTTAGTAGAAGCATTACAGGGTCATAGTAGGCTGGGTATGGTGACTCGTTCCTAAAATCCCAGCACTTTGTGAGACCGAGGAGAGAGGATTGCCTGAGCCCAAGAGTTCGACACCAGCCTGGACAACATGACAAGACCTTGTCTCTACATCAAAAAATTAGCCAGACTGGTAGCGTGTGTCTGTAGGCCCAGCCATTTGGAAGGTTGAGGTGGAAGGATAACCTTAGTCCAGCACGTTGAGGCTGCAGTAGCCGTGATCGTGCCACCTCACTCCAGCCTGGGCGTCACAGTGACACTCTGACTCAAAAAGAAAAAAAGAGTCATAGGTCATAGTAAACATCTTTAAAGGCTTAGACCATCCCATTTATGAGAATCTTGATGGATTACATGTCAATCAAAAAAAATGATGAAGACAATTTGGCTTGAACATATTTTATAAGACTTGCTGGGGCTGAAACTATTTTCCCTCAAAATGTAGCAAAAATCTGATATAATATGGTCTACTGGAAGATATTATGCTGTAAAATTATCTTTTATAAAAGGGGACTACTTATTTTGTATTTTTTAATCTTCACAAAGCAACTCTGAAACTGACAGGAACCTGGGAGGAAAAAAAAAAATCAACCATTCTAATTCCAGAACCAAGAGGAAATAAAAGTCAAAGACAAGCTGCATCAACAGGCAAAAGAACTTTTGAAATGTTTTTTCAGGTGGGTGAATACATTTCTGATCTCAGAAGTCACAAATAAGAAAATCTGACATAAATAAGAAAATCTGACTTTCAAAACAATTCTAAAGCACATTTCTCTCTGAAACAGCCAGAATCGTGTACTAGAAAACTTGAAAGAGGACACATTCAAAAGTCTCCATAAACACAGTCCTAAGCCCAAAAAGATCACTGGCTTCTTTGAACATATGGCATCAATGCTCTCTGGCTGTGAGCGTTCGGCCTCTATCTTCCCAAGTTCTTATCCTTATAAACCATCACATAATACACACAACTGACATCCCCGGCAGCACTCCTGTCCGGAAGCCCAAGCATCCAAGAATGATACCAACTGCCACTTAGGTCTCACCGACTCCTGTTTCTTCAACTTCATCCACATCTATGACCTGTGGGTGCTGCTGGGGAAACTTCTCCACCGGCAACTGGAAAGATCTGGTTCTCTCTGTGGGAGGCACGGGGATTCTCTCGGTGGCTGCCCGGCGTGGGGAGTGGACACTGGGCACATTGAACGTGTCAGCATCTCCCCTTCTTCGAGCCTCAGAGGGGAAGGATGTGGTACCCACATCCTCTAGGCCCAGACGAGTAGTCACCAGGTCATAATCTTCAAGCTCTTCATCCTCATACTCAGCTCCGTCGTCAGGTCCGAGGTTCACATCTGCAGGCACCACACCACTGGCTGTGGCCTGGCTCCCGACCTCAAACACCCAGACGCCCTGTTGCCCAGAGTTGCTGCTCCTAGGGGGAAAGACAGGCTCTTTGGAAACAGGCCGGCAACCTACAGACAGCCCCCTCTAACCAAGCAGACACTGTCCTGAGGATGCCTGTTGATCTGAAACCCCTCCCCTGCTCCCCGTGCAGCAGGAACTGGAGTGTTAGAGCAGTGACAGTCATGTCTGGTCAACTCAGGGCTGAGACAGTCCAGGGATGTTTGCTGAGGCTGTGTCCAAACAGGCACAAACACAGGCTCACCCTCGGCCATTCCAGAGGTGTGCTCCAGGGACATCTGTCTGGATTTAAAATTCAACTCACTCATGCTGGTTATGTGCCTTGCCTTATGGGCATACAGGGCTGACAAACTGGCTCACAAACTCATCCTAGAAAAAGTGCTACATGCCTGATTGCTGAATATCACTCCAGTAATCTTTGAAGTACCACCCCTTGGGAAGGTATGCACCGATGCCAGCACCTCATCCACCCGTAAAAGCAATTTTGGAACTTTTTAATAGAATGGATAGATCAGAGCTGTCATCGTATCACCCTTGATGTCCTGAGTGTCATCAAAATGTCTTCCTTTCAATATTTTATCATCCGGTAAAGAAAAAAGTCATTGGGGCCAGATCAGGTGAGTAAGGAGGGTGCTCCAATACAGTTATTTGTTTACTGGCTAAAAACTCCCTCACAGACAGTGCTGTGTGAGCTGGTGCATTGTCTTAATGCAAGAGCTCCTACAGGACCATTTTTGCACACACCTTTCTCACGCCAAGATTTCCAGTTAAGATTTTCCTGGGCAGCCCCCTCGGGTCCCCTCCCACTGTGGGAGCTTTTCTGTCCTCTCAATAAATCCTGCTTTCTCACTTAAAAAAAAAAAAAAAGATTTTCCTAACTTTCTCTACCGATGTTTATTTGATCTGCTGTGCTTCCTACAGTCAGTCGACAATTTTGACACACAGTTCGATGAATTTTTGCAATGTTTTCATCAGTTCTGCTTGTTCCGCCCTGACCACTCTTTATCAGTGATGCATTCTGTCCCCTCAGAAAAATATTTAATCCACTTGTATACTGCTGTTTTCTTCATGGCATTATACCCATAAACCTGGACTACCATCTCCCTGATTTCACTTCCACTCTTGCTAAGTTTAACAAGAAATTTAATGTTTGTTTGTTGCTCTAATTCAAACTCCAACATTCTCGTGACATCTCTGATGGCCATTCCAGAAAAAGATTTTCAAAATGGCTTTGATGGGTGTACTAGCTGCTGGTATTGGTGTATAGCTTCCCAAGGTACTTCGAATGTGGCCATCAGCTGATGTAGTGAGAATGTTGGAGTTTGAATTAGAGCAACAAACAAACATTAAATTTCTTGTTAAGCTAGGCAAGAG
>CAUYQG010072195.1:0-10406 GCA_963574415.1 Tarsius wallacei | reverse complement strand
GCGCAAATTGGGCTTGAATCAACCAATCAAAATCTCCGTAACTACGTCACATAGTTTTTATCCAACCCTGTATGCACAAGTCTGTAAAACCCCCCACCCCCTCAAAACTATGTATAAAAGGTGCATGATAACTTGAATCTGGGCTTGTTTGTCACTGAAGCCGCTGTCGGTTTCAAACGCGAGCCCAGGCTCGAGCTTGAATAAAAGACCCTCGTGTTCTTGCATTGGGGCTGACTCTCTGGTAATCTCTCACTCTGGATTATTAGGTACAACAGTTTCCCCATTTATTTGCCTACTCATGCAATCATTTATTTAGTCAATCATTCATTTATGTCAGTGTAGCGGATTAAATGGTGGCTCCTAGAAAAATATACTCACATCCTAACCCCTGCAATTTGTGAATATGACTTTATTTGGAAAAAAAAAAGGTCATTGCAGTTGTAATTATGGGATTCTCCTGGATTATCTGGGTGAGTCCTAAATCTAATGACAAGTCTTCTTATAGGAGAGAAGAAGAGACACAAAGAGAGGAGAAGGCCACTTGGTGATGGAGGCAGAGCTTGGAGTTACACAGCCACAAGCCAAGGGACATCTGGAGCCACCGGAAGCTGGAAGAGGCCAAGAATGGGTTCTCCCCTAGAGTCCTAGAGGGAGGGCAGCCCTGCCAACACCTTGCCTTTGGACTTTGTCCTCCATAACCGTGAGAGAATATATTTCTGTTGTTTAAGTTACCCAATATATGGCAATTTGTTATGGCAGCCATAAGAAATTAGTGCAATTGATGCTGCGTTGGGTGCGGTGCAAAACCCATGGATTCTATGACTCATTTCTAAAATGAATTTTAGAGTGGCCGGCAAAGTTTTTGAACAAAGTTTATTAGAGGAAGAAGAAAGAAAAGACAGGGGACATGCCAGGTTGGCATGGGTGAAAGAAATGGCACCTTTGTTCTTTTCAATAAACCTGATATACCTTCACAACGATTGATATGCTAAAGAAGGTGAAACCTAGAGACCACCACTCAGGAGACTGACATCTCTGGGTTCCTGATGGGAGGAGAGAAGGGGAGGGGTGGTCTTTTCCTGACCACATTGTCTCCTGCAGGAGACCTGCCAGATGTTTCCAATTCACAAGTTCCTTAGCTGAAAGATAGTCTTATTTTCATTTCTATGGCTTTGGTCAGTTAATGGGTGGTCTTTGGTCTTCTGCCTTCAACAGGGAAACTTAAAGTTTCTTAGTGATTATTATGCTAAACTATGAATTGAGAGGTTGGGCTGTCCTAGTCTTGCATCTGAGGGAGTTTTTCTTTGATTTGCGAGAGGGTGGGGAAGGCTGCCAGCTTGGCCTACAGTAAAATGTAATTTTAAAAATGTCTGAACGCTTCCTAAAACTTGCTTTTGGGAAATTTGTCTATCTATGTCTAACCTGTGCTAGCTACCCTGCCTCACAATCAGGATGAGTTTATGGATGCTTCTTGTTTTGAGTTATAATGTAGTAGTGCATTATTTATTTTATTACTGAAACTCTTCCAGTTTTGGTCATTGGAAGCTCCTTCAGTGGCAGCAGTAGTAAACCAGCTTCCCTGTCTCCCATCCTGGTGTATGTTGCTGTCTCTGCTTTGTAGCGCACCTTCACCTACCTTGTGTGAGCTCTGCCTCTGAGTCAGGTCTAGGGCCTCTGAGTCAGTTCCCCTGGAGCTAGGTCATCTCTAAATCCTAAACCAGGAAGTGGCCTTTAACGCTTTATTACTCTTTAATCATGCTGTCACCCATCAGCACACCTGGGAGCTTCACTACTGCATTCCAGAAGGCTTGCCAGGAGAGGAAAGAATTAAGCAGGAATGCTGGCACCTGGCAGGTTTTTCTAAATCTGTCCTGAGTTGTTTACGTGCTTTTGCAACATACTGGCACAGCATTAATGAGAAGAGACAGAGGAAAAATGTGCTTTCAGGCTGCATTAAAGTTGGCCTCTTTAACTTATATGTTTCTATGCCAAGGCAAAATTAAAGAAAACTCTTCTATTGGCAAATTGGAAATTTCAGATACTTTAGATCAGGTGTACAAACAAGTTAACTGGTGTATCTTTAGCTGCTCTAAATGAGAGTCAGCATTCTAGTTTCCCTGAGGAATTTTCTTGAAGATTTTGAGGATAAGGTTGAAATTGTTCTCCAGATGTAATACAATGAAACACATTTTTTTGGAGGGGTAATTTTTAACTTTCTCTCTTTGTAAGCTGGAGTGGCGTTGGTATCCAGTTGCTATGTACCTTGTCGAATTGTTATCTTTATCTTCTTCACAACAGACCGTTTTGTTCTGAGAACTTAAAGTGTTATAAAGAGTGGAGATGGTTTTGAGAGACGATAAGGCTCCATTTCTGCCATCACCAATCCTGTGCTCCCATCATAACTGCCTGTTTGTAAGCGCTTCTCCTTCACCGGCCTTAACACTGGGCTGTCATCTTTGTCTGCTTCCCGTCTTTCCATTTCTGACTCCTCCTTCACTCTCCCCCAAACACCAAGTACAGCCCATTTTTATTTCCTTGGATCTCCTTTGGCTAAGTATTGGTGCTTATCCAATTTTGGGACCTCTCCAATATTGGAATTATTTTTTGGAGGGTAAGCCCCTTATGGTACACTCTGAATTTGTTCCTCCAGATCAAACAGTCAATCAAAATTTTTATCTGGAAGTTTTGAGAAGGTTGCTTCTTGATTTGTGGAAGAAATGTCCCAAGTTGTGGCAAACAGGAGACTGGTTCTCCCACCATGACAATGTTCCTGCCCACACTGCGCTGAGGGTTCAGCAGTTTTTGGCCAAGACATGACTGTCATGCCCCACCTATCCTATTCACCTGATCTCACTCCGATTGACTTTTGTTTCTCCAGATGAAAAAGTCCTCAAAGAGAATCCTTTTGCCGATGGGGAAAAGGTGAAAAAAAAAAGTCAGAAGCACTAAAAGGCATCAAAATTGACAAGCCCCATCTTGCCTTATATCTGGAATATTATAAGACTAATTACCCATATTTCAGCTCTCTACTCTGCTCCCCTATGTGTCGTAATGCACAGTCACATTTCCTAAACACAATCCTGTGTCTTGATATTCCCTAGTTTATAATCCTTCAAGGTTTTTCTCAGTGTCTGAGTAGGAAAGTCTATGCTTTTTACCATAACTTTTCAGTTTTTCTAGATCTCAGAGTTTAGCATCCGGTCTGTTATTCCCACAACTCAAAAATGATATAAAACGTCTGGGCTCACTGAATTGATTATCAATCCTGGACAGATGCATATTCCTGCCTATTATCATTTTCCCTCTGTCTCAAATATCCTTTCTTCTTCTTTTTCCATGAAGTAATCCATAATTTAAATGCCCCATTATAAAGATGTTACCCTCTTTTAAGGGTCTACGGCGCTGCCTCTGGTTTGGGTAATGACTTCCCTCTTTAAATGCTTGTGTTCTTATTGGCCATTGCAATATTTTTCCAACTGAAGCCTGCAGAAGCAGACTATGGCCATGGTTCTCAAACTTTAGCAGGCATCAGAATCACGTGGAGGTCTTGTTAAACAGAGGTCACTGAGCCCACTGCCAGAATTTTTGATTCAGTAGGTCTGTTGTGGAGTGGAAAGTCTGCGTATCTGACAAGATCCAGGTGATTCAAAAGATGCTGGTCTACTGACAGTACTCCAAGAAAAAACATTGTCTGATGATTTTAAGATTTTAGTATCCATCAGAATCCTGTAGAATGCCAGTTACAAGCGTAGATTAGGGCATCCACCTTCATAGTCTAATGAGGTAGGTGGGGACAGGGTCAGGTCTTGAATCAGTTCCAGGTGATTGTGACCCAGGTGGTCCTGAGTGCTGTCTGAGAAGTCTTGTTCTGGAAGGTGCAGGCGCTCCTGTTTCTGAGAACAGAGGTGCTCAAGTTGGCTCACTCCCTTTAGTACCCTGGGGTGCTTGTCTCTGAGCATTTGATTTATTGCTTCAATTAGAGCCTGCGTCTATTAAAAAGAATTTCTTTTGATTCTGTCTCCAGCACAGTTTTTTCCAGAAGGTAGATCTCAAGACAAATATTCACCCAGTTAGAAAAAAATAAATCCTGTCTATTTTGATGCATTGTGAAAGTCAGAACTGAATTGTGAGTGGGGCTGGATTGGGCTTTGTGAAAAGGCCTTAGGCCATTTGCATTCCCAAGACTTGCTTCCACAGTCCCTGAAGTGGGCACCATTGGACCAAGCTTCATTTGTCTCTAATGCTTGAGGTGAGAATTGAACGTCAATATGCCTGTGTTTATGGGCATTCTGATTGCGAAGTTAAAACTAAGTTGCTTCCCTTTGTACTTTTAGGCAGTTTCTTATGAGTGACAAACTTTAAAAAGTGAATCCAAATGTCACTTTCATTTCTGCCTAAAGAATAAAAGAGATTGAGGGCACAGAAAAAGTGAGGAACTTGATTTTTTACTTCTATCTTGATTGATTGCTTAATGCTTCAGTAAGGGACAATGTATGTGGAATAAGGAGGTGCGCCGAGGAGGGATGCTGGAGGGCTACATTTATTTGCCTGGTGGCTCTGTGGGCCTGGTGCCAGGGAGCCACAGCATGGGATTCTCTATTGTGCTGCCCAGATTGCAGATGTATCTCCATTGCTTAAGGGGAAAGCTAGGGGAAGAGCTTAGGAAGTGATCCCCTTCACAAGAAAATCAGAATTTAAAACATGGCATATTTAGCTTAAAACAGCATTTGCCTAAACTTCTTTGATCACTATTAGCATTTCCCTGGACAGTGTTCCCCAGGACACCATGTAGAAAATGTGTATGTGTGTGTGTGTGTGTGTGTGTGTGTGTGTGTGTGTGTGTGTATGAGAGGGAGACTCCTCCCAAAATAAATAAAATTATCTTCTGGCGGGCAGTCTTATCCCACTAGGGAAGTGTTCTAGGAACCCATCGGCGATCAGTGTACCACCTAGCATTGTTGACAGAGGCTGTGTTCACCTTCAGTGAATTTTTCTTTTGGAGTCTTTCAATGTGTTTGTCCGTTTCATGAGGGGTGATTTATGAGCACACCTGCCCACACTGTACTGAGTGTTTAGCAGTTTTTAACCCCAAACAGCATGACCCCCATTTCCCATCCTCTCTATTTATCTGATCTTGCCCCCAGTGACTTTTTGTTTCCTTGGATGAAAAAACCCTCAAAGGGAAAGGTTTTGCTGATGTGGAAGAGGTGAAACAAAAAATGGCAGGAGCACTAAAAGGCATCAAAATGACCATTTCAAAAACTGTTTTGAGCAGTGGAAAAAGCATCTTGATAGGTATATCGCATCAAACAGAGTATGCCAGGTGTGACAAAAAAAATGTATACACATTTTAAGCGATGTTAAGAGATGTTCACGGTAATCAGAAGTGTCTGGACACTGATGATAACACCTTTGAGCACCTCTTGTAATTGCAGAAGTCAAATGTGACTTGTATTCATCTTATTGAGTATTACACTTTTGATATAGTTTTTTCCTTTCTTAAAATGTGTATACATTTTTTGGCACCCTCTGTGTGTATGTGTGTGTGTGTGTGTGTGTGTGTGTGTATGTATACATTATATAGTTCTGTGACAGTGTATATTTCTGTGTTACAGTAATGCAATTGTGCCAGATCTTTTAGTTTCACATTTTAATTATTTTAAATAAATTATATGTGTTAACATTTCCTGGTATTAAAGGATGATTCTAGAACATTCTGATATCCTGAGAAATATCAGAATGTTCTAATGCTCAAGCTCAAAATAGTTTTAAGAAATTCAATTTACTAAATATTTGCTAATTTGACTGATAAAATAGTTGTTTTTTTAAAAACTGGATTGTATTTTAGGTAAATTTTAAATTTTAGAGTTGGAGAAAAGATTAGAGTGCCAACAGGGGAATGAAGTGGGTTGTCCAATGGAAAAAACCTGAATGTTCACAGGAAAAGCTGCAAAAAAGTTAGTATACCTACACAAGTGAATATAATGCTATTGAAATGAAAGGTGAATCACCGATAAGGTGACATGGAAGTGTGTTCCTCATGCATTGCTGAGTAAAAATTAAGTTACAAAGTAGTATGTGTTGTATAATCTCAGTTTTGCAGAAATAAAAACAAAACCAACCAACCAAACAAAAGCTATATGTGAATATTCGTGTTTTGACATGTTTCAGCATTAAAAAAGATGAAAGAACATTTCAAAATGTTAATATTGGTTGTCTGGGAACAGTGAGGTGGGGAGGGGAAAGTCTTAAGGTTTTCCTTTAAATGTCTCTGTGTTGTTTGCTTGGGGCTCTGTCTGTTTATTGGTTGTGTAGATAAATGGAAAATTCCACAGGATATTTCTTTTAAAAAGCACTCAAAGAGAGGGCAGCTCCAAAATGTTCAAAGACTTTTTTTGGAGAAACTACTCATCTTTTTCCTTTCCTTTAAATGAGCCGTGAATGAGCCTGTCAACTTTCCGAGGATTTAGGAAGGCCTTGAGCATCAAGTACTAAATGTTCTTCCTCAAGATGTTGGCTAAATGATCAACCTGCATTAGAAACTAGGGACTTCCAAGCAAAGGTCAATTTCACTTAACTTCTGCTAAATTATGTCTAAAGGTTGCTTGAAGTTTTCTGAATATTAAGATTGGGAATGTCCAATTAGAGGATCTCACAATAGGGCAATTTGTGGAACAAATCTACTGATGAGTATCGTTGTGTTAGTCCCAGAAGGAATCCAAAGAAGTGCCCCCAAAACGTTGTCCTTGGCCTCTAGAAGTTTATCATGGAGATGAAAAGTCTAAGTACTGCCAAAACTGAAGAACGTAATGAGACAAAATAGAATCTCTTTGTGTGGTGCTCATTTTCAGCACTGTAGACATCCAAAGATGGAGAAATGACCAAAGGATTTGTATCAACACTACAGTGAAAAATTTTGCATACCTAGACATTAATAAAATATAAAAATTCAAGTCTCTGCAAAAAGCCACCGATACCCCAAGGTAAATAATTCATATACAAACATAAAAAGAATATAAAGATATTAGAATTCCTTTTGAAATTGTTCTAGGAGGCTGAACGTGGTGGCTCATGCCTGTAATCCCAGCACTTTGGGAGGCCCAGGCTTTGCCTGAGCTCAGGACTGCTGGAGCCCAGGAGTCTGAGACCAGCTAGGTTACAAAATAGAAATCTCCTGACTACAAAAAAAAAAAAAAAGATTTAGTCGGCCATGGTGTGGCGTGCCTGTAGTTCCAGCTACTCAGGAGACTGAGGTGGGATGGATTGCTGGAGTCCAGGAGGTCGAAGTTGCAGTAAGCTGAGATCAGATCATGCCACTGCACTCCAGCTAGACATTGGAATAAGATCCTGACTCAAAAAAAACAAACAAAAAAAAACTTCTATGAACACCTGCCATCTGCCATTCTCCTTGATGTCTTCTTATTTATGTGAGTTGTGATCATGCAGGTGGCTAGCAAGGATAGCTGACTTTTTGTATTATTTAAATATGTTCTCAGTTTCTGCTTCTTCTAGGAGCTTTGAATGGGGCCACTGTAGTAAATCTGCAAGTGAGGTTGCTGCTTCTAGTATTCTTTAAGGAAACAGAGTGATTTTCTGTGGCAATGTTGACATTTTCTGTGGCACTTTCAGGAATCACCCTCGGAGTGCTGTAGGCTTGTCATCTTTTCTGGGCAGCCTTCCAGCCGGGGCAGGTATTTGACAAATTTTATGCTTAGTGTTTTGGACATTAGTGGTTTTCCTGCAGAGGCTGCCTGTGTCTAAACTGCTTCCTGAGTGATGTGTTTACTTGGAGCACCATTATTATTGATGATAGGCACATACTCATATAGTCCTCTCTGTTTGCAAAGTGCTTTACAATGGTGTTCACTTATTATTTATGAGGTGTTAATGTCTAATTACAGGATGCCTTTGCCAAGCCTTAGAAGGGTTGTCTGGGTATGCTTGGCTTCTGAGGTGGGGTGCCTAGCCTCTTTTCCCCTACTGGAATGAATGAATGTGGTCTCATCCTGTGTCAGTCCTTTGGTCCAGCACACTACCAGCCCCTTATGTGTCTGTGCCCTGAGGATATGAGACTGGGTCAAAGCAGGTACAACCTGCCCTGATGCTGGGCCATATTCAACCCTTTGGTATCAGGTAACCAACTTCTGGTATAAGGATCAGATACTTACGACTTTCCCCAGAAGTAAGGACTACCTCCTTCCCTTTGATCTGACAAATGTTTATGATTACAATCACTAGGAAATAAATCTACCAGAAATGTGTGAATAGTTTTAGAGTATTTTTTTCTTACTCTGTCATCCAGGCTGGAGTACAGTGGCAAGATATGGCTCACTGCAGCCTTGACCTCCTGGGCTGAGGTGATCCTTCCATCTCAGCCTCTCAAGTAGCTGGGACTACAGGTGTGTGCCACCATGCCTGGCTGATTTTTTGATTTTCTGTAAAGACAAGGTCTTGCTATGTTGCCCAGGCTGTAGAGTAGTCTTTCATAATATAGTGCAGATACCTAGCATACTGGATGAGCATTGAGTAGATGAGTTACTATCTTTTCTAAAATGGGGCCATTGAAATTGCAGACAAACAAAAACCATTCCTATTGTTATGTAACTATTGGCATTCAAGTGAAGGCTTGTAATCCAGCTGAGAGATTGACTTAATAAAACATTCCTTGTCCAAAGAAATGCAGTCCAGTTTCTTTTCAGTTTCTATCAAGTTAGAAGCTGGATGGCACAAGATTTTGATGAACTCTGGGGCTGTGAGTGTCCCCCTGGAAGTGGGTTGACTGAACTTGGAGCTTGTAGCTTAAGGCAAAAGTAAGTGAGTTGACATCATGTAGCTGTGCTATGGATTAGTTTTCCACACTTGTGTGATTAGGAGTTGACCAGAATATACTGATCACAGATGCTTGCAATTGTCTCATCATTGGTTAGGGATCCTCCAGTTCTAGGTCTCTTCCCATTTGCTGTGGTGTTGAAACTGAAGATTCCTCACATTTTTCAACCTGTACTTCATTGTTGGGGTAAACATGGACATTTCCACCTTTCATTGGGATCTAACCATCTTGTTATCCTCCACTGTCTTCCTAAACTGCCCCAATTGTTACTGCTCAGTGGAACTGCAGTTCCCACAAAATATAAGGAGGGACACAATAAAAATGGGAATTTCTTTATAAAAAATCATGTATTTATTCTTATATGTATAAACTTGTCACCTTCAAAGTACTCTTTGTTTGATGCAATACACCTATCGAGATGCTTTTTCCATTGCTCAAAACAGTTTTGAATGCATTAATTTTGATACCTTTTAGTGCTTCTGCCATTTTTTGTTTTACTGCTTTCACATTAACAAAATGTTTTCCTTTGAGAATTTTTTCATTCAGGGAAGCAAAAAAAAAAAAAAGTCACTTGGGGTGAGATTGAATAAATAGGGAGGGTGGGGTACGGGGGTCATGCTGTTTTTGGGTAAAACATTGCTGAACACTTAGTGCAGTGTAGGCATGTACGTCACTCATCATGAAGTGAACAAACACACTGAAAGAGTCTCCAAAAAAATTCACTGAAGCCGAAAGCAGCCTTTCACAACAATGCTAGCTTAGTTGATACATGGATGCTGATAGGTTCCTAGAACACTTATCTAGCAGGGGAAGCCTGTACTACAAAGGGCCTGCCCTCCAGAAAATATGTTTTTTTTTTTCTTTTTGGTGTCCCTCTCATATTACTGTAGTAGGAATGTGAGGAGCAGATGGTGATCTCAGCTTTCTCCTCACTGGTTTAAATTCTGGAAGGGCTAGAAAAACACGTAGGCGTGAAGTAAAGTATTCTTTCTCTGTAAGGTAGGGTTTATCATAGATAGTTGGGGTTTATCACATATAGTTCCTAGAATTAATAATACTTCATTAGGTGTTGTAATTTATTTCCTCTCTTGTGTAATCATGATTTCTGTGTTCATTTTGCAATTCCTTGAGAAAGGGGAGGCACACCCAAAAAGGACATTAGTTTAGGCTCTGAAAACCACCCCTGTTGGGGGAAAGCTCAAGATTAGTGGAAGCAGGACCATGATTCCCATTAAAGAAGCCTAAGTTCCAGATGCTTTTCTCTCCTGTATAGCTAGGCACTGGATGAAAAGACAGAACGAGAGTGGGAAGCCATTTTTTCATCTTGTTCTTAAACCTTAATACAATGATGAGAAAGTAGAAGCTATGTTTTGGAGAAATGCATACTTTAGGTAAAATTAACTTTGCCGACTTTGTCCTTTCAGAAACACAGACCTCCTGATGCCAGAGGTATCTCATAGTGGCAATCAAGCTTGCCTAGAGTAAAGGGAATTTACAAGGCCTAAGACATCATGCATTGGGCAAGGATTGTAGAAGTCACGAAACTTGTAATTACAAAAGTTATGACCGCTCAGAG